>CALNHX010012420.1:0-25323 GCA_940337035.1 Agriotes lineatus
ATCGACATCACCGGTAAACATGTCGACGGGGGAAAGGAGTTCTAGACGAAAATTTAAGAACCCCATCGTGGATACGTAGTAACACCGAGGGGAGAAGAAGGAGGTGGATAAGAACAATGAAGACATCGTCGACGAGTACGGGGACAGTCATAGTTAGAAAATCGTAACAAAATTATCGCCTTTATGGAGTGCATATCAACAACGAGATCTGTTGTATAATACACAGTATCGACTCGAGAGACATGCAACGGAACAAACCCATGATACTATAACCACAGTCTATAAACTAAGTTAGTTTATAGACTGTGCTATAACTTTTAAAGATAGGTATGCTCAGTTGCTGTGCATATATTAGACTCTGACGCGCATGACGTCACCCAGTGACAAAGAAAACAAAGCAAGCCATTCTAGCCCCTATTGAATAATGCTATGATAAGCAATTCCATGTTTGTGCATTCTGGCATAATTATGTTGTCTTCTTTTACCTACTTACCTGTGCTATTCCTTAATGGTTATTACTTATATTAGAAATGCATTATAAAGAGGAATTATTAATAGTAGGTAAAAAAAACAAATAATTTACAATAAAACAACAACATACCTACTTGTATATAATTTTATTTAAAAATTTAAATTAGTTGAAGTATAAGATAATTACTAATAATACAAATATTAAAAATGAAACATGAAATAATTATAAAATCTGTAAACTCAAAGCCTGTTTATTACATTTAGATCAGAAAATAAACAAAATACTACTAAAGCAAAAAATATATATAACATAATATGCACCTACATATATTTGAGAATCTTCAAGTAGTAATTTTAATAAACTTTCGCTTTCTAATTTTAGATTTTTCTTTGATATTACGATTTAATATTCTAATTCTAAAATACATTTTACACCTAAAAAACAATCTTTTAGCATCATCGCCCATCTATTTTTCTTGCACATTTCAAAAGGTTTTTTTATATAATTATTTGTAATTTGTAAAGAATCTCCATTATTTTTTTTTAAAATATGATTTAATTCCCTACACTTATTTAGAAAATCATCTGTAGGTTTCATTAAACCACCTTCAGACACATGATTTATCCATGAAAATGAATAATCACTAGAGTCTGGAATGTACCCCAGTTTTTCTTTTTTTCTTTATTTAAAAGCTACAAATCCCGCTAAATTTTCTAATCCATCCCACTGAATTTCAGAGAGGTCATTAACTACTAAATCATTATCATCATCAGTTGCAGGCACTTTTAAACGACTGAACAACTGTCCAGTAACCACTTCTTCATTATCTTTCTCATTCTCATTATTTAAGGCCTCGTCGCAAGTATTATTGAAAGAATCCATATTACAATTGCAATATTTGGCACAGCATGTAACGCCTGTCCCACATTTGACGATTCAGAAATGATTTCATCATGTCTTCCCATCACATAATTTCTAAGTCGATATTTGAACTGTAAGGCAGTTGGGTGGTCATAAAGGCCTCCAATTGACCTAATAATTGAAAAAAAAAATTCTAAAGGATCTTGGTTTAAATTATATGTTAGTAAATATTTTATATTAAAATCAGCTTGCAGATCATTAAACAGTAGTTTTAATGATTTAATACTGACTATAATTCCTTTTTGGAAAGGCACTAATTCTTTAGTACCAATTTTTGTCAAAGAATGCATTGTTTTAGCCATTTCATCTAAAATTTCATTTTGCTGATTCAACGCCAAACCATAAGCTTCCTTTCTATTTCTTGAATCGCTATGTGCAACCTTAGAATTAAAGACATCAAACCAGTCCTTCGTAAGTTTAAGTAATTTGAACATTCTAACCAATTATTACCACTTCGATATAAGCCCAAGCAACCCATTCTCGAAAGAGCTTGTGATACTGTATGTGAAAATAATTCATTGATTTTATGGGCAATGTTCAAATCTAAATTTTTTGTGTTTTGCAAAAGTTCTACAATTGGTTTGGAACTGATTATTTTACCACTCTTTACAAATCCTGTATCGATGAGATGGTTTCTTAATAGTTTGATCATATGGGGTGTATCAGCAAAAACGTAAATATTTTTATTATTTACTGGATTTAGGAACAATGATTTTTTTACAGAAATATTTAATTTTGTCCAAAGGCCCCTATTGCTACCTCCTAAATCGCAGTTTACTGCATATACTGGGTCCCCAATGCTTTCCAGTATTGTTACAATTCAAACAACAGTTCCTTAGTTAGCTTGCAGTCATAATCGTAAAATATGGGTTGTTTCCAATTCCCACATATTCCCCGAGCCATTACCACCTGAATATACTTTGTTGGGCCTAACGTAGAAGAGTCAGTCTTCTTGTCATAATCAAAAGTACATTGTATTTTAACGTCATCAAACAAAATAACGCAGGATCTCTCCATTTTAGACAATGTAGAATTTTTCATGAGTTTCAATACTGTATTTAAAATACCTAAAAGATGGAAATATCGTTTTTTTAAATTATACTTTTACTTAAGACTTGATCTTCTGTTGTCCATTTTACCTGATTGCCAGACTTCAGTTTTCGAAGTTGCCCTTTAGTAAACATTTTTTCTATCGATTGTAATTCTCTGCTTTGCTTTTCGACGATGTCTTTGAGCTGGGAACATTCTTGTTCAAGTATTTGTAATTTTTTTAAGACAATGTCATGCGAACTAAAGAAAATATATGATCATTTAAATATGAATCATATTGTGCATTAAATATAAACATTACCTTTCAGTTTGAGTAGCAACACTGATATTTTTTTTGGCTGTGTAATTTCTTCCTCTGCTGCAGGTATGCCTTGTTCATTTTCTTTTGGTGTTGATGCCTGCATACAGCAATAAAATTATAACACGTGTAAAATATAAATTATTATTATTACTTACTCATGGATGCTTCGTATCAAACGACGTCGTTTTACTCTTTCATCGCGTTTTGTTTGGCGGTCCGCGACCTTTGTTAGGTTACCTAACTGAAGGTATGGCGTCAGGTTTCTGTTTCCATTTATTAGGTGGTAAATTTAATAACTTTTTTTTGAAACAATAATCACTGTCCACAAAATGGTCAGAGCAAACTCTTGCTGTTTTAATGTTAAATTTATGCTGGTGATAGCACATATGCACCCATGTATCACATAAAGATTTGTCTGTAGGAAATGAAAATACCGACACTTCGAAGCATATCGCTTGCTCCTTTTGTTGTTATTGCTAGAACAACCAATTACTGCACAAAATACCATTTTCGAAATATTAAGTAAGGTAATAACAACTGGAAACAATAACACGCAGCAAATGCTCAATGGTCATGACAGCCACAGCTGACAGCTTTGTCTCTTAATGACGTCAGCACCAAAAAAGAGACAGACGCGAGCATATCTTTAAAAGTTATAGCATCATAGTATCATGGAACAAACCTGGCGTTATGAGCCTCATACAAATGTAATAAAAGTAGGACTTTGTCCTGCCAATGATTTTCAACCAGTTGTAGAAGGAGGTGATAATTTTGTCCGGTAAAGATTGGGAAGTTTTGCAATCGTCTAAAGTGAAACTGATTGCTCGAAAGTTTTTCGACGGTTGACAAGATGGCCCACCGACTGAGAAAGTTATATAATTAACCTATCACATATCGGTCGTGTGTCGTTAAGTGTACGGTGAAAAATTGACGACACTTATTGATACTGGCATGCACATCATAGTTTTAACGCCCAAGAAATTCGACATGGTTTTTCAACTGGCATCGTTAGTGGCATTTCGACTGGAAGCTTTCAATAGAATAAATATACCAAAGAGTTATGCGGCTATGGTAAAAATGGTGGCGAATGTAATGAATGCAACGTGCATTATCGATCCATTGTTTATTGTCTCTCAATACTGTGGAAGAAATTCCACGCAAAAGTGTTTAATTTTGAGGAAAATGTTGCAACTTCATAAATACGATTTTATAGAGGATGTGAATAAGTCAGGCTAAAATCGCATAGGGTGTTTTGTGAAAAATTGATTGTAGTAATTCGTTTCATATATAATTATTGATCTAATAAATGTGTTGTTACAGTATAGCTGTTTGTTTTAATTTGAGGTTTTGGTGTGCTGATGGTAGTGGAAATAAGTTAGTGCGTATAAATACTAGTATTTGAAGGATATGTCTCACTAAATGTTGGTTTATAGGACGGTTTTATCACTTTTATCACCAAATTACCTGTCGCATTACACGTGCCAGGTGGTTATCAATATTGTGGTACAGGAATACGTTTAACGAAAAGACCACAACGATGTGATCCTGGTATAAATCCCCTGGATAAAGCTTGTAAAGTGCATGATATTACATATGCGGCAAATAAAGATCTAGAAGGTAGACATCGCCCCGATAAAGAATTGGAATAAGCAGCCTGGAATAGAGTAAAATAAACGGATACTACCACTGGCGAGAAGATGGCAGCTAAAGTTATCTTCGAGGTTGCGACGTGTACTACAATTACAAAATATGCAAAATTATACACGAACGTTTGCGGCCCTCTATGTTAAGTTTTTGTATAAAAGGACTGTACATAAGCGATCGCCTTTCAAATATGTCTCAGACGTTCGTAGTATAGGAAAGAGGCAATATAATTACCCTGTATTTGACGAGAGCCGATTTAAACTCGTGCCAATGTTAAAATGCGAAGTGCAATCGATCTATAGGATATTTTTTCTAAAACCTGGAAATATAGGTTCTATGCTTGGATTTAACCCGCAAATATTAGAAGCTGGAAAGCAACACGTGTTCGATAAGGACGTTGAAATCATTCAAGTGTATACCATATTTGTCGACGCGAACATCACAGCGGGCTCTTACTGCATTAACATACCTTGCCATTCGACTTACGAATTTGGTTTAAGCGTTGCTCCAGGATTCCAACTGGAGTGTAACCCCTTGCATATTATTTATTTTCCGGTCGATAAAATTAACAATTTTATATACAGATTAGTGGATTGGGAAGGCTGATTGGTTGATATTAACGAAGATGCATTTACGGTAGTAAGACTGGGAATTAAAAGAGAGAGGTGGGTTTAGATTTTATAACGAGAGGTGGTGGTGGTAATAGTAGTAGTAGTAGTAGTAGTAGTAGTGAAGATGAATATGGTATGTATTGTTTGAGGCTTTCGCGGTTACTCGAATTATTCTCCTTAGCATAGAATTTCGGCTTAGACCTCGTAGTATTTGTATATGAACACCCAGAATTTTCTAGCTTAATGTGCCTTGCACCTTGTGAAGTCGAGCAAAAAATGGGCACACTTTAGAATTTGAGAGAGTACTTGCCAGAATACCTCATTACTTCCCGCGAGTGATACGTGAAGCCATAGAAATAGAAAAACATCCAAATAATATTAACAGGGAAGATGGCTTTAAGCTTAGTAAAACGTGGACCCCTGTGATACACGATCTAAAGCATTACAACAACTCTGCGTCATACGGCCACGCCCCACGGATTACGTTCCACTCGGATGACCAACCAGCGTTACGCCACTCCACGCGCCTGGCACAGAGGACTATAAATAGCTCCACACCGACCTTCGGTCTCTACCGAGCTGCGTGGCTTAGTGCGTAGCACATCCACTTAGCATTCGGGAGGTCGTGGGTTCGATTCCTGCGGGCGCCTGCATTGATTCAGGTTTTTAGGTGGTTTTCCTGAGTCAACAGAGTACCTTCTCTGAGGCGAATGCCGGGGCAGTATTTCTCCACCTTTCCTGACCTTTCTTCCAGTCTCCACCCCTCCTTTCTCTCACCCATCCCGAGTTTCCCGTTCTTGGCTGAAGAGGGACGGAAGGTCCCTATAGCAGCCCGCCTCCAGTTGGGGGAATTGAAATAACCTTTACCTTTGTCCTTTTTTTGTCCTTCGGTTCTTAATGCGACTTTCACTCTGATGATGCAAGCTGCAAGGTCTTGCGAAACGTTAGTGAATATGGATGCACAAACAGCAAACGGCCAAATCTGCCTAAGTATCCTCGTTCTCAAGATGCTCAAACAACACGAGCCACCAAAGAGCATGGCCATCGCGCGGGTTTTTGCTCGACTTCATAAGGTGCAAGGCACATTAAACCAGAAAATGCTGGGTGTTTATATACAAATACTACGCGGTCTAAGCCGAAATTCTATGCTAAGGAGAATGAATATGGTAATTATAAACCAAATTGCAAAAGAAGAAAACAGTCAGACTGATGCAAACCGTTTTCGATCGCACGAGCAACACTTTGAAATTCGGATATAAAATTTTTAACACGATTGGGTTTTACCATACTAAATCCCAAAGATAGGGAGAAAAAGTGTAAAAATTAAACAATGCCTTCCAAACGAAATACTGACAGCAACAATAACAACATTATGGGAGATAGCAGTGACGCTGTTATGTTTAAACGAGTGAGGTATAATACTCAAGGACATAAATTGAATATTTTTAAGAAAATCGCGAGTTGATAATTTAATAATCAAGAGAGATTATTATTCTTATCAACCGCTCACGTTAAATACAAACAATTCGGATATAATTCGTATACAGATTCAAGGTTTTGACATCCTGACCGCCACATACAGAAGTTTTTTTACAATATCCGGAAACTTTGCTGCAAAAGTCGCCGACTCGAATGATTACGATATCACAAATAGGTCTATTTCTGTTTCAAGATATACGTCTATTATTCAACGGTCAGATTATAGACAATGCTAAACAACCAGGTTATTTGTGGTTACCTCAAAGGCCTCGCGTCCTATACGGTAGACGATGTGAGTGCATTGAGCGCTTCCGGATGGTCGCATAAAGATATTCAACAAACTGTCGACAAAGATAAGAAAACTTTTGTATACGCCATTCCGTTAAACCAATTTCTGGGTTTGTGCGAGGACTATAAAAAGGTTCGCGTTCGAATACCTCAGGAATTGATGTTTATACGCAGCAAGAGCGATGTAAATTGTAGCAAAAGTGCAAGTACAGCGGTCGACTTTAACATTAGGAAAATAACATGGGAAGTGCCTCATCTGACCTTGAGTGATGAGACGAATTTGACACTGCTGGCTAAATTACCCTACCGTCGTTGGGAATTACATCAAAATTTGGCCATACCACAATCGAATCGAACTCTACAATCGGGCGCATAAAAAACACAAACCAAAGTGAAAAAACACGATTTATCCTGCTTACATTCCCAGATGGAGGTACCATGAACTCTCACCGCCAATACGGATAAGTGTTTGCTAGATTATAATAAATTTTTGTAGAAACCCATTTTCGTAATCGATTGTAGAAGACAATTGGAGTCTGTGAAAGAATCGCCGGTAGATGTAGAAATTGAAATTGGAGCTGCTGAGAATTTTTCAGTACATACAATACAATCCGTTCACGGAAATGGTGACAAAATTTGTTAGAGATTAAAAAACATCAATAATAATACTGTTAATGGCAAGAAATTGTGTGAGTGAACTAGAATTATTTTTAGGATTTATTGTAAATCTAGTCGATTGCAACAGTAGAATATTATAATATTCATAGGTAAATAGATGTGTAAACAAAAAATTATGTATGTTTTATTTCGAATTTTAGTAATATTTATTTATGTAAATAGATGTGTAAAAAATGGTGTATGTTTTATTTCGAATTTTATGCAAATACAAGTGTGTGTATGTGTATCTTGAATGAATTGGTATAATGAAGATGATTAAACAGGAAACTTTGCTGCCTGTTACAAATTTCGACAATTTAGTTGAAGAACGAAATAATCGAATACCCAGACATGAACCACTGTTGCCACAAACTATTCGAGCTATTTCGGATAGGCCTTCAAACTGTGGGAAAACGAATGCAATGCTAAGTTTGATCAAAGATCCACACGGTTTAATATTTAAAAATATCTATGTGTACTCCAAATCGCTCTCTCAACCTAAATACGAATATTTACGTAATATTCTTAAACCCATACGTATCAACCGTACAGTCTAATTACATTGGACGATATTGGACATGGATTGAAACAAGAGAAGATGCAGTAATACTTTAGCATGGGCAGTCATAATTCCATCGATTGTTTTTATCTTAGTGAAACGTACGCTAGAATTTCCAAACACCTTATCCGCGACAATATTAATAAACTGGTATTATTCAAACAAAACGAGTTGAATTTAAAACATGTTTCTAATGATCACGTCACCACCACCGACATGACCTTCCAACAGTTAAGGATATGTGCGCTCGGTGTTGGAAGGATGATTATGGATATTTGGTAATCGACAAAGATAGCAGTATAAAGATATCGTATGGGTTTCCATTCATTTATGTATTTATCAACGCTAAACACAGTTGAAGAACAAAGTAATCGAAGCAACTAAAAGTATATCAGCAGAGCAGCAACAGCAGCAGCAGCAAGGTTCTACTACGTCACCTCAAATAAAAAACCAAAAACTTGAATCTTCCTCTTCTTACTGCTACCGCTAGTCAAGCTGATAGCATGTCAACGGCGATTTCATCGTCATCTTCTGAAGCTACATACCGGGAGATCAGAAATGATTGACTTGGCCGCTCTCATAAAATATGCCTTTAGTAAAAATGTGCGGCCTAGCACCGATTGGGTCTCAACTATAGTGGCTAACTTCAAGTCAAATAACACTACTTATTTAAATCGATGTATTCATTTGTAATAAACAACTAGCTTTAAATACATCACATTAGATGTTCGAAATGTGCACCACCACTGCGAAAAATATTGAAATGAACAGAAAATTTAAATTTACAAAATATAAACAAGCTGACACTGATAAAACAGAACAGTAACTACTACTGACAGCTAATAAACAGCTAACTTTACTGCAGAAACTTGACGTAGATATTGATAACCTGTCCGGAAGAAAGTTCTTTTCGGTCAGTCTTTCTTGATGTCCCGGTATGTATATAGTTCAATGGTGCGAGATGTTATCGGAAGATTACAGAATCGCGTTGATGAACAAGTAGACAGGTCTAAATACGGTATGCAATATGTAAAATCAAGGGACCAATAGCGATTTGCTAATTCAACTGTTGAAATTTTAACAAACAGAGATCCTACTTTAATCATTCAAAATAAAAATAACAAAATAATTAAAAATTTATTTGACAAATAATTCATCGTCATTATTACATCACATAATGGCCTTTCTCCTAAAATATACGGATTACCAAAATTACATAAAGACGATATACTATTAGGATCTATTGTTGCATCATACATACAACCTACAATTTATAAAAATTTCTGTCAAACATTTTAACTAATGTAACATGGCTTAATAAATTCAGCATTCAAGACTCATGGATATTCAAAGAACATATAAACAATACCAAACTTAACCATAACCATACTCTTTTTTTATTAGATGTAGTCTCTTTTTATACAAACATACCAATCGATATTGCCTTAAATACAATAAAAAATAAATAGAATACAATTAAAAAACATACCATTCCACTAAATGAGTTTATTTAAGCTGTAGAATTTGTCTTAAATACCACTCATTTTACACACAGTAACACAATTTACTCTCAAACTTTTGGTTGTGCAATGGGTTCGCCTATATCTTTAACAATTGCTAATCTCGTACTAAAAGATATAGAGACAAAAATTCTTAGTTTAAATTCCATTTTTTCTCTTTATTTAAGATATTTAGACGACATCATAATGGCATCAGACTCCCAGAACAAACAACTTTTTTTCAATCTTTTCAATAAAGTACACTCCAGACTGAAATTTACAATTGAAAATAAGGATTACAATGCCTCCTTCAACCTTTTAGACCTTACGTTATTGAGACAACCAAGCGGATTAATTTTAACAAATTGGTACCGAAAAAGCTTACAAACAAATAGATACTTAAATTTTAATTCTAATACAACAATCAAATATAAAATAAGTGTTATAAACAATTTAGTTGACAGGCAATCCAACTACCCTCTATACAGTTGAAAGAAATTAGAAAAAATCACTAATACTTTAATTATAAACGATTATCCCATTGATTTAATTAAAAAACAAATTAACTACCGAATAAATAAAATTCAAAACCAAAACAAACTTCATGAATTCATAGCGTTACAACCTAACTGTCTTGACAACAAATTTAATATTTCAAACGCATCATCACAAAACAAATATGTAATATGTATGTATCAATTCAATATACTTATTCTTAAACTTCCTGAAAAAAATAAATATGAACTTAAAAAATATAATATCAAAACTGCATTTAACAACTATAACTCTTTAGGCAAATGTTTTTCACTAACTTAAAAGATAAAACAGAAACAATTACGCAATCTCAAGTAGCGTACCAAATTAATTGTAACTCTGAGTGTGGGCGCCTAGGTGTTCACACGTATTTCATATGTGCTCTTCATAACTCATTAATTTAATACATTATAGTTACGTTAATCAGCTAAAATTATATCGTGCCGGTGTTTGTCGCGTGTCGTATAATCTTCTTGCAAAGTGTTAACGAACGTTTGCGCAGCTCTGATAACCGAAATGCCGCACATTTCCACATTAAAAGTGTTGATATGGATCTATCCAGTTTGGAATTCTTGAAAAAATCAAATAAACTAAAGGACTGGAACTGCAAAGGTTGTAACGGCGAGGTCAGCGGTGAACTATCTCAAAGCAAGATGCCCGATGTAAACACAAATACAGTAAACATTCCAAATGACGACGAAGTGGTTGATAATATAACTGATACTTCTAAAAATATAACTCTGGCAGATGTCATGAATGAATTAAAATTTATTCGTGTTGCGCTACTGAATACAGAACAGTCGATTGATGCCCTCAACAAAAAATTCAACGATTGCAGTGCTCTCTTAAAACAACATGAAGATAAAATCGATCAATGTGTTAAGAAAATCGAAGATATAGAAGTCAAAAATAACAAATGGATCGTTGATTTCGAGGAGCTTAAGAAATCCCAATGTGAAGTTGTAAATTCCGTGGATTATTTTTCCCACAAAGTGGACGAATTCGAAGAGAAAATTCGCAAACTGAACTTTAAAAAGATTGATGAATTGGAAAAAGAAAATGCATCGGTGAAGAACGAATTGATACGACTTAGAAGTAAGTTCGATGAATTGGACCAGTACAGTCGTATATACAGTGTGTCCCCGGATTGAGTTCACTATAGGTATTATTGACAAAAAAATTTACAATTTTATTTTAATGTTTTGGGATTCCGCCCTGCTTGGTATGAAGAGAATTTTAAGAATATTTACAGTTTTTAAAAACACAAGTTGGCCTTGACAGTGAAGCAAAGACTATTTTCTTTTCAGGTAAACTACCCTTTCTGTTCATGATACGGCAAAATTTTACTAAGAAAAGTTGTTCAGAATGATAAATCATGGCCCTATACAAAATTTCAGGAAGATCTACCTACTTAAATTAAACCGTTAAAATTGTACCTATAGTCCATTTACTAGACATCTGCACTGTCAAACTGACATTATATTGGCACCACTGCTATTTTTCACATTTTAACAATTAAATTACTGTACAGTCTAATAAAAAACACATTATTTTTGAGGTATAGTCAAGAAATTTTTTTTAAATTTGACACTGACAGTGCAGATGTCAAGTAAATGGACTATATTTATTAAAAATTACGGTTTGATTTAAGTAGATAAAACTTCCTGAAATTTTGTATGGGGCCATAATTTCCCATTCTGAACAACTCTTCTTAGTAAAATTTTGCCGTATTATAAACAAAAACGGTAGTTTACCTGAAAAGAAAATACAATAGTGTGTCCCAGGATTGATGTTACAAGAACTGAGATGGACTAAAAATGTTGAATTTTATTTTAAGGTTCTGGATTCGGTCCTGCTTGGTTTGAAAAGAATTTTAAGAATATTTTCAGTTTTTGAAAAACAATAAGTAGGCCTTGGCAGGGAAGCGAAAACTATTTTATTTTCAGGTAAACTGCCCTTTTTGTTCATGATATGGCAAAATTTTATTAAGAAAAGTTGTTTAGAATGATAAATTACATCCCTATGCAAAATTTCAGAAAGATTTGTTGACTTAGAAAACACCGTTATTTTTTAGATAATTGTATATTATTTTCAGGTAAACTACTTTTTCTGTTCATGATACGGAAAAATTGTATTAAGAAAAGTTGTTCAGAATGAGAAGTTGTGGCCCTACACAAAATTTTAGAAAGATATGTCTACTTAGATGAAACCGTTATTTTTAATAAATGCAATTTTTTCTATAGCACATGTTAAAGTGTGCTTTTATCAACTCAAAACAAAAGGTCAAGTTTTACTTTAACAGCAAGGGTAGATAAAGTAGCACTTTAACATCAAGGATAGATAAAGTAATTTAATTTTCTAACTTTTGTTTAAATTAAATATGACAGCTTCGTATTATCGTAGCAACCCAATCTAGCTACTGACGTTTTGAAATGTGATTGACTGTCATTATTTTCTTTTGAAATTGTTGAAGTTCTTGCTATAGAAAAAAATATTGTATTATACACGACGATAAAGTTATTTCTATCCACTCTTGAATCATTAACGTCTCGACTTCGTCTCGACGTTAAACAATTCACTCGTGGATAAAATTTAACTTTATCGTCTTGTATAATAAATTACTATTGTTTAATCTAAAAAATAACGATTTAATCTAAGTCGACAGATATTTTTGAAATTTTGTACAGGGCCATAATTTTTCATTCTGAACAACTTTTTTTAATAAAATTTTGCCGTATCATGAACAAAAAGGATAGTTTACCTGAAAATTAAATACAATTATCTAAAATTATAACGGTTTTTTCTAAGTCGACAGATCTTTCTGAAATTTTGTATAGGACCATAAACTATCACTCTAAACAACTTTTCTTAACAAAATTTTGCCGTACCATGAACAAAAAGGGTAGTTTACCTAAATAGAAAACAGTTTTTTCATATTTTTCATGGCCGACTTAATTTCTAAAAATTAAAACTCTGCTTAAAATTGTTTCAGACCAAGCAGGGCGGGATCCCAAAACATTAAAATAAAATTGTAAAATTTTTTGTCGATTATACCTATAGTGAAGTCCATCCGGGGACACACTGTATAACATCGAAATCCAAGGTATACCCGAGGCAACAAATACTAAACATTGGCAAATTATTAAACTACCCCATCGCACGATCTGATATCGACACAGTTCATCGAATCCAACCAATCAATAAAACTCTTCAACCCAAAGCAATAGTAGCAAAATTTTTTTCTCGTGAGAAAAAGCATGACTTTCTGAGTGAGTACAGAAAACATGCAACTTTAAATATTCAAGAACTGGGTTTCAACGGGCCTCATCGGCGGATCTATATTAACGATCATCTCTATCCAGCCAGGAAGCAGCTTCTTCATCAATCAAGGGCGTTATGCCACGAGAAAGGGTTCGCGACTTCAAAATACTTGTGAGAAAGGCCGACGGTGCAAAAGTTTTCCAAGTAAGTACCTCGTCTGATTTGTCAAAGATAAACTAACAAACGAGTTTTAATTTACTTATCCTGCTACATTATCTTGCTTTAATTATAGTTTATGGAGACACATTCTTTTAACGTTGCACACATTAATGCGCGTTCGTTAATTGGTCATATTATTGATTTTAGAAATTACGTTTTGTATTCTAATTTTGATGTATTAGCTGTAAGTGAAACTTGGCTCACACGTTTTGTTTCTGACAATGATATTTCAATTCAAGGTTATAACATTATCAGAGCCGACAGAACTCGTTGTCGGGGAGGCGGAGTGTGTCTGTATATCAAAAATACTATTGATTCTGTTCGGCTTAATTTTAATCACACAGATACATTTGAGCAACTCTGGGTTCAACTAAAACTTAATAAAAAAGTAATCAATATAGGAGTTATATATAGGCCACCTAACACCGACTGCAAATTGTTTTTAGATGAATTTGAAGACGTTTTATCAAATATCATTGCTCAATTTAACTCCATTATATGCATGGGAGATTTTAACATAGATATACTTCAAATAAACAGTAACAGCGTATTGTTCGACCAAGTGCTTCAGAGTTTTGGCCTAACCCAACTCATTGTCGAACCAACACGTGTCAGCTCCACGACTTTTTCATTGATAGATTTAATTCTCGTCAGTGACGATGTTGACGTCAAAAAATCAGGAATTTTAAATTCTCTTTCTATCTCTGATCATTTTTTAACTTTCCTAAGCGTGACTGGGGAGAAGGGTAGGAAGGCTTCACGGATTGAGCACATCTGTCGAAATTTCAAACATTTTAACTATGAAGCTTTTCTAGGTGACTTGCAGGCCATACCGTGGTTTGAAATATTTGATATTGACAATATTGATCACAAAATTTCTTTTTTGAACAATAATTTACTAAATTTATTTAATTTTCATGCTCCTATTGTGACCGTAAAATTTGCAAAACCTAAGCAACCCTGGATTACTGACAACATCAAACTTACGATTAAATTAAGAAATAAAGCCCTCAAGCAGTACAAAAAATATAAAACTGTACCCAAATGGGAATATTATAAATCGCTAAGAAATTTGGTCACTTCTTCTATTCGCAGAGAGAAAAGTGCATATCTGGAGTATTCGTACACTAATGATAATGTAAAAGATATTTGGAAAAAAATGGTAAATTTAAACATATATAATAAAAAGAAAAATGACCCTACCAATCTCCCTCCTAACTTACAAAATCCTGATCAAATGAACAAAATTTTTATTAAATCTGCAGAGAGTCAGAATCCTCCAGATCCAGCATTACTGCGTTTCTATATTGATAATCTAAGGGACAATATAAATGAGGCTTTTAAGTTGTCTACAGTTGCTGAGAGGGAAGTAGACCGAATTTTAAAATCAATTAAATCTAAGTCTCAAGGTGCTGATATGATCAATATTACTATGTTGAATTACTGCTTGCCTCATTTGCTACCTTCCATCACACACATAATAAATTCTTGCATTACTACTGCCTCTTTTCCGAATATCTGGAAAGTAGCGCTTATTATACCTATCCCTAAGAAACAGGTGCCCAAAGAATATAAAGATGTACGCTCTATATACTCTATATACTTTGTCTAAAATTTTAGAAAAAATTATTGATTCACAATTGCGTAGCCACTTAACAAAATATAATATTCTTCCTAAGTTTCAATCGGGTTTTAGAAAAGATTATAGTTGTACCACTGCTTTGCTGAATGTCACTGACGATATTTTTAAAGCCATTGATAATAACAAGCTCACAGCACTTGCGCTAATTAACTTTAGCAAAGCATTTGATCACTTAAATCATGAACTTTTACTAGCAGTTTTACACTACATTGGTTTGGACTCTACCACTGTTGCATTTTTTCGTTCATATCTAACTAATCGTTATCAACAAGTAATTCTTAACAATCAAGTATCCTCTACTCTTGAAATTAAATCCAGCATTCCACAAGGTTCAATATTAGGTCCTCTGCTCTTTTCAGTATACACCAGTAATTTCTTTCCTTCTTTTAAAAATGTCTCTTCACAATATCACCTTTACGCAGACGATACACAGCTCTATATCTCATTTTCTCCTGCTGAAGTAAACAGTGCAATTTCTCAACTTAACAGAAATCTAGCTACTTTAGTAGAAATATCAACAAAACATTTAAAAATTAATGCAACTAAAACAACCTGCTTACTTTTTGGGAAACAAAAACCTAGAAATGAAATTCAGAATTCAGTTCAAATTTACATAGACAACAAACACGTACCATTTGTTAATTCAACTAGAAATTTAGGTCTCATAATTGATAATAATTAATTTAAGATATAAAGAACATAAATGTTTTTTCTCACATCCAAAACTTTCTTATGTTGAGTAGTAAATCATGAGCACTAATTTGGACTTCTTTATTATACAATTATACCATTTGATACAAGGCCAACGTTTTACAAATAACGAGGTTAATTGCTAGTACAATTAATGGCAGTGAGATAAATACTTACATACCTTAACTGATAACTGGTGAGATTATTTTTCATTGTGAATTAAGTATAGTTTTGGATGTTGTGAGATATTTATATATGTAAACACTTGCATGATAGGGGTAAGAACTTTTTTTGTTAATTTTAATGTGTTTTTTAGCCCTGAGGAAGGCAACAAAAATTGCCGAAACGTTGGCCTTGTATCAAATGGTATAATTGTATAATAAAGAAGTCCAAATTAGTGCTCATGATTTACTACTCAACATAAAGAACATGTCACAAAACTAATTCAAAGTGCTTATTGTAAACTGAAAATCCTTTATAATAGTAAAAATCTACTTAATAGAAAACTTAAACTTATGCTATGTGAATCTCTTGAATTATCGACCTTTAATTTTGGTGATGTTGTTTATGGTAGTTGCTTAGACAGTGTAGATATTCGAAGAATTCAGAAAGTACAAAATGCTTTTATGGTATCAATACACTCATACACTTATCAGAGCTAAGTGGTTAAATATGTCTAATAGATGTTTAGCTCATTCCTTATGTTTTTATTACAAAATCATAAACAACAAAATACCACCATATCTATATGATCGTTTGACTTTTCGCACGGATGTTCATAATCTTAACATACGATCTCGTGGCCTACTTACACCTCCCCTTCACAGGTACGAAATTCTTACGCGTTCATTTTCCTACAACATATACAAATTATTCAATTCGTTGCCTGTACAATATAAATCATTTTCATACACTAAATTTAAAAAGAACATCCTAACTTACTTATTTAATATTCAATCAAACTCTGATTGAGCTGTAGGTATTGCAATTTTTCTAAGTTTGTTTTTGTTGAGCGTCAGCATCGACATGGCTATATATATTTCGTTTTTTAATTTTTAAGCCAGGTCCTCATGGTAGATCAGCTGTTCGTGTGTTTGTACGAACATGCTAAATGTGGACCTTTTAACCATCGCCAAATAAACAAGTATCTGTACGAATTTCTAATTTGTTTTCTAGGTGTGGTTAATAAATACAATTATTATTATTATTATTATTATTATTATTATTAATTGTAACTCCACATATATAGGTCAAACTAAGCAACTATTAAAAAACAAACACAGACGACATAAATATTCTATTAAAATTAATAACATATCACCTTTTTCCACCAAAACTGCTTTAACCGATCATGCAATAAACCACCAAAATAAATTTAACTTCAATACGCCTACCGTCTTACACAAAGAGAGCAATTTAAAAAACGTCTTTGCCTAGAAATCATTGAAATACCGAAGAGCCCTACAACTATTAATAAAACTGATATAGACAATAACTCGTGTAATTACATTTCTCAAATATTCACATTTAACAACTAATAATTTTACATAATTCCTTTTATCAAAACTTAGAAAATTTATATGAATACAACCCTGCGTAAATTAATATCAAACTACATATTCTAATGCTGACTGCGCAGGATGCATTGCATGCATTTATCTATAATTCATTTACTTTCTGCATTCCACTATGCTTAAACCCCGATTTAGCTCTATATTGAAATTTTCAATGCTCAGTTTTCAATCCCAATGGGTTGCCCTTTCTATCAAAGATAATAGTATTTTATTTAACAAGCATATAATGTAGGCTATATTACACGAGGATGAAGTTTACAAACGAGCTGAAGGCGAGTGTTTTAATCATCCAAGTGTAATACAACCATTATATGCGTGTCAAATACAATATTTTATCTACAACTATGTATATAGTTAGTGACACTGTAAGTCTATGTCAAATTCGAGGTTAGCAAATTAGGTTTTGTGTCAGTCTGTGTCAAAACTGACGCAAAATTTATCCTGCTAATCTCGACGTTAATGTCATTTATTGACAATGTAGAACACTATTTAAAAAAATATGAAATTTCATATTCCACTAGTCTAATATGAGGCGCTTTATTTTTTTAGAATTGGAGATATAATGCATTTATTATTTGACAGTTGTAGATAAAAAAATCGGGAGTGTGCTCCCCTAGACTTTCTCGCATTCGCCTTGTTTTCTAGCAAAATTTGAAAAGTTTATTGCAATGTATATTGCTATGTTATGCTAGCTGATAAATTTATTTAAATTATCGTATTACTTTGCCCTTTATTTTTAACTTTCAATTCAAATCCGTATTTTACAATATTATTAATGAAACTCTCTCAGGTGGTTCGCAATATCTAGTAACCCAATGATTGACTTGTCAAATTCTCTTTGTTTAATTGCAAGTTCATTGACTTTCAAAAAATTGACACCTAACGTCAAATTAATCAAAATTCAGAACGAATATCAAGGTTTTTACAATAAGATCTAATATGCAATTCTTTCACCAATCTCTTATGTAAGTATGAAATTCAATTATATTTTTATACCTTCTTACTGGTTATAGCTTTTTAAATGTTTCATTTAACCTTTTAAAACACAAACCTGATTTAACACTTTGCTTGTTAATACTGCCAAAATCCTTCCAAGCTGGATCCTCTCTCCGACTGTACTCAAACACCTGCTGGGTCTTTATCCAAACTGCATCACCTGCGATGATTGTAAACTCTCAGCATTACCTTATTGCCATCCACTTCAAAACTTCCACATCCTATACTGGATTCCTGTCGTTGTCCCCTGCTGCTGTCAACTTCAAGTCTCCTAGCTCCTGTACTGGATTACTGCGGCTCCGATCCCTCTCTGGTAAGTATCAGCATAAAGCTTGTTCCAAATATGAATTTGTTTTTTTTTTAGATGGTCCTACGTCTTCAATGATACCAACAGGTTTCCCAAAAACAATTCGCTGCACGTACTAACCTCTTGTTTGTGGCTTGTATTCCATTTCCAATGTAGTATTAGTCCAGTCACTATGTCATTTTTGCTTGAAAGTGAAGGGAAATTTGAAATTTCTTTTTTTGGGGTATTGGTGAGGTCCAGCAAAGCTTAACTTCAAGTTGTCGACCAAAATTTCCTATGTGCTATTTCCGCTATCTTGATAAATGAGTGCGTTTGATTTTTTTGTGATAAATCGGTTCCCGTTAACACTACATAAAAATAATGTAGACATCTTTGTAATAATTTTGAATGTTCTACAATTTATGTTCTATTATTTTTTCACGTAGGAGCGATATTTATCGAGATATCGAACGCGAAAGGAGAGCGTGAAAAGGTCGAGATTTTTTTTCGAGCTTCTGGGCTTGTGTCGCATTTCTCTTTCTATTTAGCGAAAAAGTAGCCATTATCAAACTTGTAGAGGTTGAAAATAGCTTCAATTTGACCTATTATAAACTGATATGTGACTAAAATTACGACTTGTAGAGCGGGCCAAAGTTGTCAAGTCGGCGCTTAATTTTTATTTCATGTATCGCACTATTACGTAGATGACATAACAAACTTCATTGCATTATTGGAATCATTATATTTCATCAAGTAGATAGTATACAGCATTATATGATTGTATATTAATAATAATAATAATAATAATAATAATAATAATGAAGGTCTTTATTAAATTATTACAAAATTACACAGAAAAAATATTGACTAAAACGTAATATTGTCTTGGGCGAAGTTCAACTTGATAGAAAAACAGATCTATCCACTGTTCTTCCACTTAACCCGGTGAAAAACAGAAAGAAAGAAAACAAAAAATCCAACGACCTACGCTTTGGCGCCAGGCGAAATATTACGCACAAAACAGCTATGGCGGTGTTTAGTGATATAGCAATTTACTAAGTGTGTTATTTTGACCCTAATAATTTATTCATTGTGTTTATCCATAAAATTTTGAAAAATTGCTTTTTTAAATTTAATTTTGACGTACAATAGCCTTTTACTACATTTGGTAACGAAGTATAGCATTTAGTTATTCTGTAAGAAAACGATCGCTTGAAAATTTTTAACTTATGTTGAGGTGGAGTTAGCGTTCCTTTAAATCTTATATTTAAAGCATGTACGTCGGTTCTAAACTTTATTTTGTTGTATAAGTAACTCGGTGATTTACTCAAAATGATCTTGTGGAAAAGACATTCACAATGAAAGAAGCGCCTTTCTTTCATATTAAGCCAGTTTGAATCTTTCAGCTTATAAGGCATTATTTCATATATTCGTATTCCAAATATGAGGCGTAAACATAATTTCTGAATTTTCTGAATTCTAGCAATATTAAAGCTACTTAAATGTGAATCATAAACAACGGCACAATAATCAAAACAGGACAAGATTAATGCATTACACAAAACGGTTTTCACAGTTACACTTAAAAATTGTCGATTTTGATAAATAAGTTTCAAGGAACTACATGATTTTTGCAGACATTTTGAAATATGTTTAGTAAATTTAAAATCATTATCATTATTTTTAAAATCAAATAAGGTTCACACTTCGGTTGTTTTTCCGGTTCTTCTGTTGCAGATTGACTTCGTCGAGAAGCGATCGAGGCTAGTCTTTCATTGCAATAGTTCTTGTAGCATGCTCTATGCACACTTACATTATCCACTAGAGATGGGAAATGTAGTTCGTTGTGATGAACTAGTTCTCGCGAACTAGTTCGTAGGAAAGAATCGTTCAATATACTAGTTCGTTCGCGAACTATAATGCGCGCGCAAGCATTTAGGTAATCTGTATAAAAGTTGAACGATTATGTTGAACGAAGAACGAATATGCAGAAATGGAAATTTGCAAGTGTTACAGTTGTGTCGATTGACTGATCAGATCGACTACATTCTTTTGTAGTAATTTATGGAATCATTTTGATAATTCTGCGGATAGTAGTAAGAAAGCAAAATGTAATTATGGCACACAACTTTTTATTTTCGTTTATTTGACCGAACGTTACAATGTTTTCTTATTACTGTTATTTAACGCAAAATATATACTTCACACTAGCCCACAAAAATTAAATGATGTAATAATAAATAAAATAATATGCGATGCATATGTAGTAATCCACAGACAATAAGTTGAGTTTCGTTTGCAGCGAGTGTTATCATAATAAAGCAGTTATTTGTTGTGCGGAGCTCCAATGGGCCCAAACAAAAGTCGTCATTAGCCGATTATCACGACCGGCGACCGACAAAATGTTATTCGTTCGTGTCACGTTCAAACAGTGCTGATTGCTGAGAATGATTCATATTACAGTAGTTTGCGAACTGTGGACCGATCGATTACCTAATTCATATTAAAGATTGCTAAAAGTTCGATAGTTCATTTTGAACTAGTTCATTTCAAAGTCGCGAACTAGTTCATTTAGTTCACCTAAAAGAATCGTTCATTTTATCAGTTCGTTCGCGAACTACCCATCTCTATTATCCACTCCTTCCAACATAGACCGATGTTCATCCTGTCCCCTCTTCACGCTCGCCGCTAAAAGAGTTTTCACAGCTTTCACTTTGGCCACGTAAACGTCTCTGATCAAATGTGTTTTACATATGAAACCATCACCCATTGTAATCTCAAGAAATAACACGTTTACAAAATATTTATTTCTAAACCGATGTTCTATAGCAGAAACGTGAAAAATAACAATTTACGTACTGGCTAGTTGAAATTTAACGATTCTCATAATGCAATGAAGCTTATTATGCCATTTATGTAGTAGTACGATACATGAAATAAAAATTAAGCGCCGACTTGACAACTTTGGCCCGCTCTACAAGTCGTAATTTTAGTCGCATATCAATTTATAAAAGGTCAAATTGAAGCTATTTGCAACCTCTACAAGTTTCATAATGGCTACTTTTTCGCTAAATAGAAAGAGAAATGAGACACAAGCCCAGAGGCTCGAAAAAAAATCTCGACCCTTTCACGCTCTCCTTTCGCGTTCGATATCTCGACAAATATCGCTCGTACGCGAAAAAGTAATAGAATATAAATTGTAGAGCATTCAAAATTCTAAAAAAGATGTCTACATTATTTTTACGTAGTGTTAACGGGAACCTATTTATCGCAAAAAAATCAAATGCACTCATTTATCAAGATGGCGGAAATAGCACATAGGAAATCTTGGTCGACAACTTGAAGTTAAGCTTTGCTAGACCCCCCAAACACCCCAAAAAAGGAATTTCAAATTTCCCTTCACTTTCCAGCAAAGGCCTTATTTTTGGACATAGTGACTGGACTATATCAATAATATCCTCACTCCAAAGCTTGTCCCTTTATTTCTTGTTTTTAATATTTTATTTTATGTTTCCACCTCGAAGATTTTGCTTTTAACCCATATAATTTGCACCAACCATAACATTTACAAATTATACAACATTTATTAATGTTTCTTTATTCGAAAATCACACCCATATCAAATTATGTATACATTTTTGAGTTGTTTTTTTAGTAACTAATTAAACAAATTACAAATTATTACTACTAGACACGATTCTTGCTGCCTCCTATATACATTTTTTTATATAGTCAAAACAGATATTTTATTTTAATTATCATAACAGATACATTTTAGTAGTAACCTTGGTATTTATTCCTATTCAGAATTTTCTTATTACAGATTAAGTTTGAGTAATCAATCATTATGCTATTATTTGACTAACCAATAATAAGAAAGTTAATTTCATTATACTTTAACATGTATTTAGATCCATTAATTTGCTTATATCTGACTTCCAAATTTATTTGACTAAACTGTTTCTTTAGTATTCATTTTTAAATTATCAAAGAATATAGTGTATCATAACAATATACATACAGCGATAAAATTAC
This sequence comes from Agriotes lineatus, assembly GCA_940337035.1. Lineage (NCBI taxonomy): Eukaryota > Metazoa > Arthropoda > Insecta > Coleoptera > Elateridae > Agriotes > Agriotes lineatus. Next base: position 22,719 of record CALNHX010012420.1, read on the forward strand.
ATTTTCAGGTAACCACTACCTGTTTAGGTAAAGTGCCGCTTTAGGTTAACCTATCATACTGAAATTTTATATCTGGGAGTTTTTCTCAATAATAAATGTATGTACAAAATTTTGTTCAAATATCTCGAAGCAAACTGGTACTTTACTTGAATAGGTACCGCTACCTGTTTAGGTAAAGTGCCACTTCCGGTTAACCGATTTCGCTCAAAATTTGACAGGAATCTAAAAATTTTGAATAATGACTATGTACATAATTTCAAGGGTCTAGCTTATTTCGTTTTTAAGTTATCGTGGTCACACACACACACACACACACACACGCACACCTACACACACACAGACATAATTCGAAAAATGTTTTTTTCAGACTCTAGGAGGTCTAAAACGTCAAGATTCGTCAAAATCTCGAAGTCGATTTTTTTGACGATTACAATACTTTCTCTATGCTACCGTATGCGAGAAAGTAAAAATTAACATGTTCTTAATATAATATTTCAGTTTTAACGTTTTTGAAAAAGTAGAAACATTATAATATACAGGGTGTCCCTAAAATAATGGGACACCGATGAGTCATAGATTTTTTACGTTATAATAAAGCGATTAAACTTAATATACCTTAGTACAAAGTCTCTTCAGTAAGAAGTTATAGGGCCTTGAAGTTCAATTTCTTATTTTTTTTTGTTAATTTACACATATGTAGAGATATCGATTTCAATTTTGGTATATATACTTACTGTTATGTACTGCAATAAATATTTTTTTTCATAAATTGGACTTGACTGTAAGATGCACTTTACCTATCTTTGAAAACTTTTTTTAACTCTAACTTCGTTATCTGTAACATTTTTTAAAATTTAGGTTATTATCTGAAATAGAATTAAAAAGCACAAAAATAAAGTACTCTTAGTTCTTAAGCCTAAAAGCAACCGTTTACCTTAAAATGTCCATCAAAGGTTTTTGGTAGTCATTAACACGTGTAATTATCAAGTAGCCATGATCACACAAACAATGGTCATTTAGTAAAAAACAATTATAAAAGAATTAATGACATTAGTGACATAAGAATTTGTTCTTTTATGTTTAAGAAAATGCCGCTACATAACCAATTTTCCAATGCTGAAAGGTTCGCTATGACGAAGCATTTTCGTAAGCAGAAAAGATAAAAAGCTGATGTCACCAACGTCATTAATTGATTTCTTGTTGTTGTTTACTAGATTACAATAATTACCCATTGTTTATGTGATCATGGTTACTTGATAATTGAACGTCTTAATGACAACCACAAACCTTTGATAGGCATTTTAAGGGAAACGGTTGCTCTTACGCTTATAAACTAAGAGTATATTATTTTTGTGCATTTTAATTCTCTTTCAGACAATAATTTAACATTTTAGAAAATGTTACAGATAAAGAAGTTAGAGCTGAAAAATGTTTTGAAAGATAAATAGCTTCACACCGACCTTCGGTTCTTAGTGCGACTTTCACTCTGATGATGCAAGCTGCAAGGTCTTGCGAAACGTTAGTGAATATGGATGCACAAACAGCAAAACGGCCAAATCTGCTTAAGTATCCTCGTTCTCAAGATACTCAAACAACACGAGCCACCAAAGAGCATGGCCATCGCGCGGGTTTTTGCTCGACTTCACTACAAATACTACGCGGTCTAAGCCGAAATTCTATGCTAAGGAGAAGATAAGTAAAGTACCCCTTACAGTCAAGTCTAGTTTATGAAATTTTTCCTATTAGTGCACTACAAAATAGTAAGCACGTATACCAAAATTCAATTCGACATCTTTACATTTGTGGAAATTAACAAAAAAATAACAAATAAAAAATTGAACTTCGAGGCCCTATGACTTCTTACTGAAGGGACTTTATTCTACGGTATATTGAGTTTAATCGATTTATTATGACGTAAGGAATCTATGACTAATCGGTGTCCCATTATTTTAGGGACAGCATGTATAAAAAAGTCGTAATTAATTCTGCACAATGGTCAAAATCAACTATATAATAACGTAATGTAAGTATGCAGGTTTTATTGAGGTGAATGTATTCGCGAATCTAATTTTATTTCTTTCAGATATGTAAACTCAATTTTTTCCCGCTGCTGATCATGTAAGTCAGTGATACAGCCTTAGTAACAAAACGTGTAAGTCGGTGATTATATTTGTTTGCTCGGAATGTATCGCCTATTAACATTTTCGGCAGGCAACCAGCAGCGACTTCGTCTTGGCTTGTACTTGCCTACCTCAAATGTTAATAGGTCCTTACATTCCTTGTTACTTAAATAGCTATTTCCCGCATCTGATCATGTAAATCAGTGATACAGCCTTAGTAACAAAACGTGTAAGTCGGTGATTATATTTGTTTGCTGTTTTCTCTTGACAACGGAACTTAATAGTATTATTAAGTTCCTAGGATAATAAAATTAGCAACGCAAGATGCAGACTTAGACGTTTTATTTATAATTGCAAGTGTTTATATGACATGTGACACACACAGATAACGCGACTCATGAAAATTGATCCTGGTGACAGGTGACAAACCAAACGATTTTTTCAAAAATCTAGAAAAATTTCGATAAGCAGCGGGAAAAATATAA
>CALNHX010012421.1:0-25317 GCA_940337035.1 Agriotes lineatus
CGTTTTAGTACATGTTGATGTTAGGTGGTTTGCGCCGCATTTCACACACCTAGGTTGATGGGTACAGAATCTCTTTGTGTGACCATATCTTTGACATGTAGCACATTGCGGGATTTCTCTTTTCGGGCGGGGTGGTTCTATTACTACTTTTGTGTATAGTAACTGCTTGATTTCGTATATTTTTTTGTTGGAATCGCAGGGAGCCAGATCAACAAAAAACATGGAGAGCGGTAGTTTGCTTGTTCTGTGCTTGGCGTTATATATGTTCCTAACTGTGTGTCCTTGCTTCACTATTTCGGCTTTCAATTCATTAATATCGATAGAGTGGTGAAGGTTCTTAATTACTACTCGAAAGCTACGTTCTTCTTTCATCTGAAAGGTATGGAACTGTACTTTTATCTCTATCAATCTAGTTACTAATGCTCTGTAGGTATTTGCGTCAATTGTCATGATTTTTACTTGATTTCTGCCTATGATTTTTAAAGTGTACTTTTTGTCGGCTATTTGATTCAATTCTGTTACCAGTGGTTTGATGTCTACCACATCTGAAATAAAGATTGGTGGTGGATTTATCGTTTTTGTGGCCGTGGACTTGTCTGCTTCCATTGCATTATCTATCTCATTATCTGGGAGAGCTTGAAAACGATTTGATAAATTAATTTGTGGCGTTTCGTTTATTGCGGTTTTTTGTTTTACTAAACGATTTATTTCTTCTTGTTGGTCGCGTTTGTTTTTCCTTGAAGTTACTGTAGTCCAGTTCGTGTGTTGATTTGACGTAGATGGCAAATTATTAATTGTGTGGGGCCAGTGCATAGAGGATGCCGGATATTGTAAAACTAAATTTTGACCTACCTGCTGATTTAGTGCAGGGTGTGTATACTGTATATATTGAGGCTGTGCTGCTTGGAATTGCGACTGCATCATATTATTCGGTAGCTGGGGATACTCAGCTTGGTACTGCATCATTGTTGGCTGCGCATAGGGCACGGAATATTGTTGATTAGTGCCAGCCATTCGGCTGACACTAATATGTGATTATATTCCTGAATTAATGTAGTTTAGAAATATTCTTTCATTCACACGGAATAAAATTGTTTATAAGCGTAAATAACTTCGGCTTGCACTTTATCACTTGCGATAGCCGCGACCGCAATGCGTCCTTGCTTCGCAAAAGTCAAACCGATAACGTAAAGCCATCACTATTTAAAAACTTCAAAATTCCTGGGAATTGCTCTGACTATTCAATTCACCTGTCATCTGTCAAAAAGTGACCAATGAAAATCCAGAATTCTGACGTTTCTTTACCAATCAAAAAAATATCAGCGGATATATCTTCCTAGAAGGTATTCAAGTGACTATTTTTAACAAATGCGATTTTTATTAGAAAAAGTCAATATTAGTGTTCTGTTACTATAGAAATTGCGTAGTTTGTTGCTAGATTTACTAAAAACTAATTTGAAAAGGTAGTTTGGTTCATTAAATAGTCCCTCGAATACCATTCTTAGTCAAAGTTAAGTAGATTATTTTTGCGGTGGTATCACTACTCATGTCCATTGCGCTTGGGATTAGGACTCGTGCTATCACACTCGTCCTAATCGTACCAAAGCGCAATGGACATTCGTGACACCACCACAAAAATAGTCGACATAACTTTGACTACTCATGGTATTATAAGTGATAATCTACGAGAAATAGTCACGTTAAGGGTTAAATATCCATTAATTGTGAAGTATAATAATTGATGATTTGATACGTAGTAGCAATATAGTATTCTCTACGATCAAATGTGACTTTAAGTCACAAATATAATTCAAATACAAAATTCAAGATTGTTTGATTCCATTTAAAGTGGTATCTATTACGAAGCCAGTAAAACCAGTGAAAGTGAGTGTTGTGGTATGCTGTGGAACTGTATATCCGAATAATAGAGGTTTCAAAGCAAAGCTAGTTCGCGTCCGTAGCAGAAGCTAGGCTACACGTGCACGCTGGATAGCGCTAAAGAACTAGTACAACCGGCAGCCAGACCATCCAATAGGATCTCCTGGCTAAAATGCACAGAGGTACTTTAACATATACATATTTTACTGTGCATTTCCCTTGCCATACGATAAATAAATAATAATAAGAGGTTTCAAAGAAGTACAACAAGCTTTGATTTGGTCGAGAACAACCCAAGGAGGTGTTTGCTGACTAGAATCTATCCAGTTAGGAGCTGAGATAGAGTACTCAGGTACAAGATAGACAATCGGAAGATTAGTGCCCATTTCTTACGAAATATTAAGAAGTTATACAGCAAGTTTGGTGCTGCAAATCATTAAGATAATTGTAATTATATTCAGAAATTAATTTCGAATTATTTTTCTAAATTTAATAGTGATTCGAGTACTCGACGTTTTTCGACCATTATATTTTGAAATTTACATTTTGGAATTAGGTTATTTTAGAATTTTCATTTAAATCAAGTTTGGACATATTTAATATTCAATTAACTTGTTTTTGACAATTTGTATTTTATTTTGTAATGTCAGATCAAACTTCAATGTGCTACTAACAAACTGAAAGTACGAATTTAATTTTGTAAAGTGGCTCAAACTTATATTTGATTCATAAAATCAAATAGTTATTATATTTTAAATGTAATTCAGTGTTTAACTACAAGAAAAAGTTGTTAGTTGAAGATTAACCCATTCAGCTAGGATTTATGAGTCCCATTGCTTGTAAAACTGACTAGTCGAGGCTTTAAAGAACAATAATCAGATGACAATTTTAAAAGTCAAATTGATTTATGAGATACGTCAATTACTATTTATTACATTAAGAAGTAAGGTAAGTACATAAGTGAGCTATACATGATAACGCTTCTTTGTGTTAATTAGATAAATTGTAGGTATATTTAATTTGATATGTAATAGTGCTCCACAAAGAGAGCTGTTACATTTTGACTTACATTTTGGGGTTTGATATTAATTGTAATAACACCGCGAGGAGTTATATTACAGTTCAGTACATTGAGACTCGCCGCTGACCGCCACCTTACCCCTTGTTAAATCCGGATATACGACAAAAGGACGCGGAAAAAGGACGTGCGCCAATTCGACGCACTCGACAAAAGGGCGCGGCGACAAAAGGACGCAGCGACAAAAGGACGCGCGTCTTTAGAACGCCTGCGCGTCCTTATAAATTTCTTGAAATTTAAATTTAGAATAAGACTAAGTTAATTATTAATAATTATTATATTTCAACTTTTTGTGAGGTTCTACTCATTCGCCTATCTAATATTTAACATTTGTTTCATTACAGATCACCCCACATATGTACTCATTGTTTGTTTTGTAATATATCTGACGAAGCAGATTTAAATGTGCGCAACGCTATTATTTAATAAATTTTAATGAAATTTTGTAGTGACTAATACTGCTTAATTTTTTTTAAAATCTTATTTTAAAAATTTTAACTCAGTAACTTACTAATTGCAAATCATAGCTGATTCTCCTATTGTAATAACTGTAACTCGACGTCGGCAAGAAGTCATTGACATAACTCTGTCCACGGCTGGACTGCAAGACAGAGTAATACAATGGCGCGTATCTAACGAACCATCACTGTCTGATCATAGACACATTGAGTACTTCCTGGCAGATTTTGAAAAGGCAACAATAACCTATCGAAATCCCAGGAAAACTGATTGGGCTGCATACAGGGAGGAACTTCTTAGCAAGTTATCCGATGTTAAAACCCATATTCATACGCCAGCAGACATTGAGGTAATTGTGGACCAAATGAATGACGCCATACTAACCTCATATGAAAACAACTGTCCATTAAGAAAGAGACAGACCAACAGGAAGGTCATATGGTGAAATGAACACCTGGCCAACCTGAGGAAAAGAGCACGAAAACTCTTTAACAGAGCAAAAAGGAACGGAGAGTGGGGCCAACACGCCCAGGCTCTAACCGAATATAACAAAGCTCTGAGAAAAGCAAAAACAGACTCATGGAGGAGCTTCTGTGGGGACATTGAAGGCACCACAGAAACAGCACGCCTCCACAAAGTTCTGTCAAAAGACCGTTTAAATCCAGTCGGGAACATGCTAAAACCGACACAGGAATACACAACCAGTGAAAGGGAAACCCTGGAAATGCTAATTCAAGCACACTTTCCAGGAGCACTGATGGCTGATCAGGCTAACATAACATCACAGCCAGTCCCTAGCAACTTCTCAAAAAGGCCCGCGAGAGACGAGTGGAAGGTAGCTAGGGAAGTGATCAGTCACAGCAAGGTACAGTGGGCTGTAAAATCCTTCTCACCTTATAAATCACCCGGACCAGATGGAATCTTCCCCGCTCTACTGCAGCGGGGAATAGACCTTCTGGTACCGATCGTAATTAAGATCTTTCGCCTATGCCTAGCGGGAAACTACTTGCCACTGGCGTGGAGACCGATCAAGGTCGTCTTTATTCCCAAACCAGGGCGAGCATCGTACACCCTGCCAAAGGCATATAGACCGATTAGCCTAATGTCTTTCTGTCTAAAGACTATGGAAAAACTGGTAGACAGGCACATACGAGATGGGGTCTTGAAAGACAATCCCATACATCGTAGCCAATATGCATATCAACCAGGAAAATCATGCGAATCGGCACTTCACAACCTACTCAGTAGGGTAGAAATGTCGATAACCAACAAGGGAGTAGCCCTAGCTGCTTTCCTGGACATAGAGGGAGCATTTGATAATACCTCCTTCGAATCAATAATGACTGCAACCCTAAAACATGGCGTGGACGACATCACAAACAGATGGATAAAAACCATGTTAGAGGGACGCCAGATACAGGCCGATTTGGGAGAAGAATCCCTCAAGGCACGTGCTGTCAGAGGTTGTCCACAAGGGGGTGTACTATCCCCACTACTGTGGAACATGGTAGTAAACGATCTCCTGCAGACACTCAATGATGAAGGGTTCTACACCCAAGGTTATGCAGATGACATAGTCATTCTCATAAGGGGCAAGTATCCAACCATCATTGCAGCTCTCGTGCAAAGGGCACTGAACATCACTCAGGCATGGTGCAATAGGGAAAACCTCAAGGTAAACCCTAGCAAAACATCTATAATACCTTTCACTAAGAAAATAAATGTAGAGGCCTTCAACAACCTTACAATCTTTGGTGAAAGAATTCAGGTTAGCCAGGAAGTTAAATATCTGGGTATTACCCTAGATGCAAAACTAAACTGGAATGCACACCTAGATAAAATAGCAAACAAAGCAAAAATGGCCCTCATGATGGGTAGACGCATGTTTGGTAAAACATGGGGACTGAAACCAATGATGGTTCATTGGTACTACATAACAGTAGTCAGACCCGTGATATCCTATGGCACCTTGGTATGGTGGCCAAAGGTAGAACAAAAAACAGCAATTAAAAAACTATCCAGGATACAGAGACTGGCCTGTTTGTGCATCTGTGGAGTTATGAATAGCACTCCAACAGCATCTATGGAAGCTCTCTTGGGACTAACACCTCTAGACATATATCTAAAAGGGGAATCCCAGATTGGAGCATACAGAATGAAAACCACCGGAAACTGGAACACCAACCAGGAACGGTGCGGACACAAACGGATACAGGAAGTGGGCGAAGGTAACCCCATCTTAAAAATGGGCTCAGACTACAGCCTTCCAGAGTATTCCTTTGACAAACCTTTCACTGTGAGGTACGATCGCAATGACTGGACCCAAGAAACCTCAACCCACCTGCCAAATGGGCTAGTCTGGTACACAGATGGATCCCGAACAGCAGAGGGCACGGGTGCTGGAATACATGGCGTAAGACCAAAAGAGGACATTAGTGTATCTCTTGGGACCAAAGCCACAGTCTTTCAAGCTGAAATCTTTGCTATAATGCAATGCGTCCAGGAAAATGCAAAACGCGGGTATTCCCAACAACGCATAAGCATACTTTCTGACAGTCAAGCGGCACTGAAAGCGCTTGAATCACCTCGTGTAAGCTCTGTGCTAACAAGAGAATGCTTAAGTCACCTGACACTCCTATCTGAAAAGAACACTGTTTAGCTCATTTGGGTGCCAGGGCACACAGGGATAGAGGGAAACGAAGCGGCAGACGCCCTCGCAAAAGCTGGTGCATCTACCCCATTTATAGGCCCAGAACCTGTATTTGGTATACCCAAACAAAGCATCCGAACAGCGATAGAAAAATGGACCGTTAGACAACACGCTTCTCGCTGGGATGCCACACAGGGACAAACACTGGGGAAGGAAATAATTAGAACGCCTTCTCGCAGACTAACAACCGATGTACTCCATCTAGGACGAACTCAGATCAGACGGCTGGTAGGACTAGTCACAGGACACTGCCACCTGAGAAAACACCTACACAGAATAGGCATATACAGAGGGGATATACTCTGTAGATTATGTCAGGAAGAGGAGGAGACAGCCTCACACATAATCTTCGACTGTCCAGCGTTACTCCGCAAAAGACAGCAACTTTTCGGGGGAACTCCACACGGAGCAGCTCTCACACACGAGCACCTCGTAAAACACCTCCTACAACTCGTTGAAGGTGCAGATCTATTTTAATAGGGTCAGGGGGGGGCACAAAAGACCACAGAGTCGAAGTGCAAAACTGGGCTCACTACTAACCCATCTAAATCCCTGCTTTAATCAATCAATCATCAATCAATCAATCAATTGTAATAATATATTATTAATATATTTAAATAAATATTTTACTAATTTCCAAGGACACACACAAGTAAGTTACATCCCTCAACTAATGCATTCTAGTAGTGCTACGTAATTATTTGTACATGTGAAAATTAAATTTATATTAACACGTTCTAATATAATAGTTATGACTAATTAACTTAGTCTTATTCTAAATTAAAATTTCAGGAAATTTATAAGGACGCGTCCTAAAGAGGCTCGTCCTTTTATCGTCGCGTCCTTTTGTCGCGTGCGACCAATTGTCGCACGTCCTTTTGTCCGCGTCCTTTTTTCCGCGTCCTTTTGACGTGACACCCACCACCAAATCCACTCACAAGCTCGCTGGTTGCGAGTGCCAATTTGGTACTTGCGAGTTACATTATTGTTCGTAGGCCTTCCTCGAATATATATTTTCGCAAGATTTGAATTGCGCGCTCGGGTAGTGTTACTAGTAGGTGGTTGTTACTAGTTAGCACCTATTAATCGCGTCCTAAAATAGCGTTTTCGGCCATAAAATGTATCGCACCAGCGAAAAAAAAATTCGGCTTTCTGCGATATTGTCTCCGGCAGCTGGGGCTTCGTCCCAGGCCCGAGGTATACCGCACAACCTCGTGTGGGCCCCCCAGGTACCCAGCATCCCGGGCCTATTAGTCCCAGTCCGCCCCTGTATACAAGGGCACATGGACAACATCGAATGGGCAAGTAATAAATCAGATCGACCATGAATTAATCCAAACACAACACGCAAAGAGTGTAACAAACATCAGAAGCTACAGAGGAGCAGACGCAGACCACTTCTTGGTAGGAATGCAAATAAAACAACGAACAAAAGAGGCAAGAGTGGCGAGAAGGAGGACCTATAATGCTATGAATCTACTGGAAGAAGATGTACAAGAGAAGTACCAACAACAAATACAGAACAGATTTAAAAAAGTGGACGAGAAAATAATCCTGGAAGAAAAATGGAAACAATTACAAGATATAATGCCGGAATTAGCTCAGGAACTTCTAACTGGAAAGAAAACAAATAAGAAGGAAGAGTATACAATAGCATTAAGAGAAAGAAACCTTGCCAGAGAAACAATGATAAGATTAAATACCGATGAGAGTAAGAGAAAATATCGGGAACAAATGAAAAGAACAAAGAGCATTCTAAGACAAGCGAAAAGGAAACACAGACAGAAAGAAATACAAGTCCTGAAAGAAAAATATATGAACAAGGAAATAAGAAATTTTTGTCAAGAAGTAAAAAAGAAAAAGGTAGAATCCAAAGGAAAGCAGTGTACTGCAAAGATAAAGAAGGGAATTTGATAGGAGGAGCGAAGGAAATAATAGAAAGGTGGAGAGAATACTTCAAGGAGATGTTAAATGATGAAGGGATACAGGCAGAAGAAACGGAAAAAGTTTGAGAAGGATAAACCGCCAGAGAAGAAATATAGGAGCAGAAAAGGACGCACCAATAAAGAGAGAAGTAAAAAAAAAAGATTAACCGATTAAAAATTACAACAGTCCGGACGAAAACGAAGTAAGAGCGGAATTAATAAAATACGGAGGTGAGGAAATATGCAACAGAATTAATGAAATAATACGAGAAATATGGGAAACAGAGTCTATGCCAGAAAGTTGGCAAGAGCAGTATTAATACCGATACATAAGGAAAAGGACAAGACAGAGTATAGCAATTACAGGCGGGATAGCCTTATTGGACGCTACGTATAAGATACTGGCAATATTAATAAAAGAAGGTTTCACCCTAAAACAAGTACAAGTAAAGTAAAGTAAAGTAAAGTAAGTAAATTTATTCATCAAGATAGATGTTTACAAAAAAAAAGACACATAATTCATTTACAAACAGATTTGACATAGTTAGAACATAACCTTTTAAATTGAGATACATTTGTTGCCTGTTTCGCTTCATTAGGCATTTCATTATATAATTTTAAACCTTTGTAATATAGATTTTTTTGTGAACACGCTTTCGTTGTTGTAGGTAATCTAAAATTATTTACACTTCTTGTCTCATAACTATGTATATCTCTGTTGTATACAATAAATTTATTTAAATATGCAGGTAATTTGTTATTAACAATTTTAAAGATCAGAATTAACGTATTAAAATAAATTCGCTGTTTAATACTAAGCCATTGCAGCGTTTCTAACATTAAATTGATGCTGGTTCGTTTATTACAAAATAGAATAATACGCATTGCTCTATTTTGCAGTTTTTGTAGACGCTGCAACTCACCTTCGTTGGCTATAAATAACACGCTAGCACAATATTCAAAATGTGGTGCAATAATTGTTTTGTAAACAAGTATCCTCGACCACAAGTTTAATTTGGAACTGATTCGCCCAAAGAAACCTATTTTTTTAGCCGTTTTACCTACAACAAAATCCACATGTTCCTTAAAAGATAGCCTATTATCTATTACAATTCCAAGATATTTTATTTTAGGGACATATTCAATTACTACATCGTCAACAATTACACTAGTTATCGTATCGGTTAATAATCGTCCGCTACTGATAACCATTGCTTTTGTTTTAGATGTATTTAACTTAAGCTTGTTCAATTTTAGCCATTTAGATATATTTTTGAGGTCACTATTTAATTTATTTACTGCATCGTTCACATTTATATCGGCACTAGTTACCAGAGTGTCATCTGCGAATAAGTTATATTGACAACCTTGCACTGCTGAGTTTATATCATTAATGTAGAGGATAAACAAAAGAGGGCCTAAAATTGAGCCTTGAGGAACCCCTAAACACACTTCAACTGCTCGAGAATCTTCACCTTCGTATCTAGTAATTTGCTGCCGGCCACATAGATAATTCTTGAACCATCTTAATTCGAATCCTTTTATTCCGTATTTTTCCATTTTTGCTAAGAGCAGATCTCTGTCGATTGTTTCAAATGCTCTTTTCAGGTCTATGAACGCTGCTACTATTTTTTTCCCATGTTCTATATCCTCTTTCCAGTTCACTAAAACTAAATTTAATGAAGTTTCACAAGAGTGATCTTTTCGGAAACCTGATTGTTCACTAATTAGAATTTTATTCTCCTCTAAATAATTTTCCAGTTGTTCCTTAGCTATATGTTCTATGATTTTTTCGAACGCAGGTAACATATTGATTGGTCTGAATTCTGAACTATTTTTTGTTCCGTTTACTTTGGGTATTGGACTAACAATCGCCGTTTTCCAAATTTCAGGAAAAATCCCAGTTGCAAACGATTCATTAATAATCTGCAACAGCGTCTCTCCTATCACTGGTAAAGCGTCACAAATTAATTTAGGGTTAATACCATCAGTACTAGATTTGTTACTCATTTTTAAAACCACTTTCTGTAATTTTTCCAAGGTAATTGGTTTAAATCTAAATATGCTTGTGGTATTGTTTCCAATATCGCCTAAATTTATTTTACCATTAGCTGGCCCAATACTTATGTGAATGTCTTGAACACTATCCACGAAATATTTATTAAACTGCTCCGCAATCTTTTTAGGTTCAGTCAATTTGTTGTTACCAAACTCGACAAACTCAGCACTGTTTACATTTTCGTTCTTGATAAGTTGTTTCAGTTTTTTCCACATTAATTTAGATGATCGTTTGGATAAATCAATCTGTTTTTCGTAATATTTGTTTTTACAAGTTTTTAATGTACGGTTATAGTTGTTTTTAATATTTGTGTAGAAACTCCAGTCTGCAGCAGAATTATTGCGTTTAGCAATTTTATACAAATCATTACGTTGTTTTTGCATATTTTTTAATTCGGTAGTAAACCAGGGATTATGTTTATTTATATTGATTGTTTTCTGACTAATTAAAGCATTATAACATATCTTCATTTTGTCGACTAGGAAAATTGCTTTTTCATTTAAGTTAATGGTTTCAGTGTTCACCCACTCATACTGTCCTAGTTTGTTTCGATATGTTATATCGGAATAAGCAGATTTGTCAATAACCATTTTTTGCTGGATAACATTTTCACGCATTTCCGCTTCCTGGACAATTTCCAAGGTTTCATGATCAGCAATTTTGCAATCTAGTATATTTACAAACATATTCGTAGCGTTAGATATCACTAGGTCGATTGTTGTCTTTGATATCGGGGTCACTCTTGTATATGTGTTTACTAACTGCTGCATTCCCAAGTATGAAATCAACCTTTGCAATCTTTTGCTGTATGTGTATTGTGTCGACATATCGATATTGAAATCGCCAATAATAGTGTTTAAATTTTGGTGAACGAGGAAGTGGTCACACCATGATTCAAAATATTCAAGGAATTCGGCATCACTGGAATTTGGGCTGTGATAAATAAGCGTATATATACCTTTCGAAAATCCTTTCGATATTTTGACACTTAAAATCCACGCATTTTTCCGTAACACACTGCGCTGAATATTCATGTATTTAATACCATTTCTGATGTACATAAGAACACCCCCTGTATGTCTCGAATCCGAGGCGCACTGGATAATAGAATATCCGGAAACAGCGATTTCACATTGATTAATTTCTTCTGTTACACATGTTTCACATAGCATTACTATAGACGGGTTGTATATCTCGATTAACGCCTCCAATTGTTCGAAATTAGCCAATAAACTTTGAATATTTAAGTAGAGTATTTTGTTTTGCGAGGTGCCGGATTTAGTTATTCTAAAAAATTGACTTTGTTTCTCTCAATTTCCAATTTCCGCTTGTAAACTGGGCATTCCGTATTCCATGCTTCGTGGTTTATATCAATCTTTAGCTTTAGTTTATTTACTGCTTCTTTACAGTTCACGCATTTAATTTCCTCCTTATCGGCTTTGCATTCACTAATATTGTGTGCGCCAGCACATTTAGGGCAGGTCAGTTCCTTCTGGCATTCTTTTGCTCTGTGGTTATAGCCATTACATTTAAAGCATCTGGTGACCGTAACAGCATCAAATACCTTGCACCTGTCCCATTCAATGTTAACTTTTCCTTCCTGTAGTATTTTATTGTAACTTTCGGGCTCTAGTTCACAATACGCAAAATAACAAGGCGTTTTTCTGTTTTTCATATCCCCTACATGTACTACACTAAGATTAGCCTTTCCTTGCTCTAAGAAATGATTTTGGGCCAAGATTTTGGTTTCAATTTCGGTTACCGTCATTTTGTTGGACATTCCTACAATTTTTATACGCGGTTTGCGTTTTTTTGGCACACTAATATTGTAATTGCTCCCAAGTTTCGTTTCCGCTTCTTCCTTAAGTTTGGATACTGCCTCCTGGTTTTTGCATTCAATAATAATTCCACCCCGGCTAGCATGTTTTACTCCCGAGATTGCGATAGTTGTGGGATCAATGCTACATTTAATGGCCTCTTTGGTGACACCACTCTTTTGTCCCTCATTTTTTGGTTTTACCACCAACACAGGTTCGCTCTTTTTAATTTTCAACTTGTCTGCATACGAGGCTTTGTTTGGATTTTCGTTCTCTGCAAGTTTTTTTATACTGCTATTTATTTCCTCATATTTTTCCCGTACCGTATCCGTCAGCGTCGATATTGCTGTTTCCTGCCTCTTCGCCCCATCAGCACACTTGTCCAGATCTTTTCGCCATCCCTGCAGCGCCGCTCTCATATCCGCAACCATTATCCTCATCGCCACAAGCCAACTGCTATGAGCAGAAGTTAAACATTTATGCCCTGTTCATAGACTTTAAGCAGGCATACGACTCAGTGGACAGGGAAAAATTGTATAATGCAGGGGCTAGGTATACAAAAGAAACTGATAAACCTGGTGAGAATGACACTAAGCGACACAGAAAACAAAGTGAATACGAATGGATGGATGTCAGAAAAGTTTAAAATAAAAAAAAGTTTACGACAAGGAGGCCCTCTATCAACGGTTCTCTTCGATTTGTTTCTAGAAAAAATAATACGGAAAAGCGAAATAAACGAAAAGGCAACTATATACAACAAGAGCCACCAATGTCTAGCATACGCGGATGACATCACACTGCTAGCGAGATAAAAAAAAAGAACTGTGTAAATAGCATGTAAGTTAGAAAAGGCTGCAAGACGGATGGGACTGACAATAATTGAGCAGAAAACTAAGTTCATGGAAATGGGAAGAACGAAATAAAGAAACGGACCCAGACAAAGCATAAATATAACACTAAACGTAGAAAGCATTGTGTTTCTTGACATGTCAATAACAAAAGATAGTGACAGTAGTAGGGAAATCGGGGCAAGAATAGTGAAAAACGACAGATGTGCGGGCGCTCTAAATGATACGAACAAAAAAATCACACGAGGGACTAAAGTTAGAGTATAAAGAACAGCAATAAGACCGATAGTAACGTATGCATGCGAAACGTGGGTGATGAACAAAGCAGACCAGAATAGGCTCAAGGTCTGGGAGAGATAATACTACGAAAGATTTATGGAGGAAGAAGAGTAGAAAAAACATGAGAAAGGAGAACAAACGAGGAAGTCAAACAATTATATGGGGAACCGAGTATAAAAGGGGTAATCAACGCACAAAGGTTGAGAAGGCTGAGACACATAGAAAGATTAACACAAAAAAGAGCCACAAAGATCGTATTGACTGGAGGCCTTGAAAGCACACAAAGGAGAGGAAGACCTAGAAAAAGATGGCTGGAGGCAGTAAGAGAAGACCTGGAGAAGATAGGAGTGAGAAAATGGACAGAAAAGGCCAAGAACAGAAAGGAATGGAGAACAATAGCCCAACAAGCTATGGACCTATAAAGCCTAATAAGAGCTATATATATAATTGATTTTCTTAGTGCATCCGCACAACATACATCTAGACCAGCGTTTCTCAAACTGGGGTCCGCGGACCCCCGGGGGTCCGCAAACGCAATCTAAGGGGTCCGCGAATTAAACCCGAAAAGAGCTATTATAGATCAATAGGAATAGATAATGTATATAGATTTATATTACACACTGACGCAGATTTAAAAATTAGTTTTTTGCGCGGTTATTTTTGAACCATTTCATGCATGGTTTTCCACCCGGTAAAGTTCGACAAACCTCGCCAAATAACTGCACGTGCTCTTAATCGATAACGAAAACAAAGCAGTATTGTATGATGTATGATTTACGCCTGTGTGTTATCGCTGACGTCTAGTACAGACAGGTACCGTTTTAGACAAAACCTAAAATAAATACGATGGATCAGTGGCTAAAATTTGGTTCATTGTTAAAACGTAAAAACAGTGATGGTGGCGATGGTGACTTGGTCAACGAAAATGCCCCGTGTTCGAGCAAATCTGCCCAGCAAGAGGAGCCAAAACATAAAATACGCAAATGTCGCAGATATATCGAGGATTATTTATCACTGGGATTTACATATACGGGCTCCCAGGATGATCAACGACCCCAATGTGTGATTTGTTATGAAACACTATCCAACGAATGCATGAAACCAGCCAAACTTCGTCGACATTTAGAAACGAAACACAACGATTACGCTAAAAATTCAGTCGAATTTTTTCAAAACAAACGTAGGGAATTGCTTGCAAGTAAGAAAACTATCGAGAAAACGGCACATGCCAGTAACAACGAAAATGCAGTACTTGCTTCTTACAAAGTGGCACTGCTTGTTGCTAAAAAGGGAAAACCACACACAATTGCAGAGGACCTAATATTGCCAGCCGCAAAAACAATGGTCAGTACTATGTTGGGGGATAAAGCTGCGAAAGAATTAGATTTAATTTCTCTCTCCAACGACACTATCAAACGCAGAGTCGATGATATGTCCACAAATATAAAGGAAGAATTAATTTCCCGAATACGTAAAAGTCAGTACTATTCAATACAATTGGATGAAAGTACAGACATAGGCAATAACGCTCATTTACTCACGTTTATTCGGTATGAATTCGACAATAAAATTAACGAAGATTTCCTATTTTGCCATGCACTACCAACGCATACTACCGCCGATGCCATTTATAATAGTTTGAATAATTTTATAACAACAAATAACATTGAGTGGTCAAAATGTGTAGCCATCACTAGTGATGGAGCTCGAGCAATGTCGGGGAAAAATACTGGACTAGTTGCGCGAATAAAAACTGTGATGCCTACAGTCAAGTGGACTCACTGCTGCATCCATAGGGAAGCACTGGCTGTCAAAAAAATGCCACAACATTTGAAGACAGCTCTGGATGAAGTGGTAAAAGTTGTAAACTTTATTAAAGCTCGCGCTCTTAATTCGCGCATTTTTAGTATCCTCTGTGAGGAAATGGGTAGTGAGCATCAACATCTTCTTTTGCATGCGGAAGTACGCTGGCTGTCCCGCGGGAAAGTACTTACCCGGGTTTTTGAATTGCGTGACGAAATACGAATCTTCTTCACAACAACAGAATTTCAGTTAGGGATACGTTTTAATGATTTTGCA
This sequence comes from Agriotes lineatus, assembly GCA_940337035.1. Classification (NCBI taxonomy): domain Eukaryota; kingdom Metazoa; phylum Arthropoda; class Insecta; order Coleoptera; family Elateridae; genus Agriotes; species Agriotes lineatus. The sequence goes on from CALNHX010012421.1 coordinate 15,133, forward strand.
TGGTTAGCGCTGATAGCATATCTAGCAGATATTTTTACACATTTGAATGAGTTAAATTTGAGTCTCCAAGGGGCGAATGTAACTATATTTAAGGTTGAAGACAGAGTACAAGGGATGATAAAAAAAATAGAGTTGTGGACGCATCGAATGCGTAATCAAATATACGAGTCTTTCCCAACGCTCAGTGATTTTCTTGAAACATCTGATGATGAACTCTCTTTTGAAACAAGGCAAATTTTTATTGAGCATTTGGAGACTTTGAAACGCAACTTCAGGGATTATTTTCCTGTTCCCGATTCCAATAATGACTGGATTAGAAATCCATTTATTGTAAATTTAAAAGAGATTAAGAGCTTAACTATTGCTGAACAAGACACTCTTGCAGAACTGTCTTGTGATACCTCCCTGAAATTGATGTTCAACGAACATACTTTGACGGACTTTTGGTTACGACTGCGATTTGATTATGCAGAGTTATCACAAAAAGCTTTGATGCATCTAATGCCATTTTGTACGACGTATTTATGTGAACGAGCGTTCTCTACACTTGTATACATAAAATCAAAATACAGAAATCGCTTAAAAAATGTAGAACCAGAACTACGATTAAAACTTTCTACTTTTGAGCCAAACATTTCTGATCTTATTTCTGTAAAACAACATCATCCGTCACATTAACATTAAATAGTTATTATTTTGTATGGTTAAGAATTAACATCATTCCATTGTTATTATTTTTGTACGCCTGTATTGATACTACACATTCTATTAATTTTGTAAGTGTTCTTGTGTTTTTAATAGGTACTAGCCTTGTTTTAGTAATAAAAATATAGAGCTCTCAAATATTATTTAATTTTAGTACCTGCACCTAATGTAACAGCAAAGTAAACTGTTTTCAAGGTCACAGGGGTACATAAGTCATACACAGTTTATGGTCGATAAAATTGTATGGGGGTCCTCGAAATTTTTTAAGCAAATAAGGGGTCCGCCGATGTCTACAGTTTGAGAAACGCTGATCTAGACCGATTTGAAGGATTTTGCTTATTTCTCTTTGAAGTCTGGCAATTATTTCATCTATGTCATTTCTATGCTATGAAGCTAAGTTCACGAAGCGAAGAGCAACTATTCTAGTCAGAAGCTGGTGCAAATAAGGAGATTAATTTTAAAACATCGCCTGAAATATATTTTAATGCTCATTCTTGCTTTCTTCTTAAGACTTCCTGCAAGTTGCTTTACATAAATAGTAAACACCTCGTTAAAATTGTTCAAGTCATTATAACAAATACGCAATAAAATACAGTGGTAAAGGCGGTCATGCACACAGAATTTCAAAATTATCACCACCCTAAGTGAAGTCTCTGTATACAGTACCTCAAATTTCCTGATTACGCCAGCAAACGTCATGTTCTTTCATATTAATTTTGCATCACTATTCAGTCCCAAAAACTATAAATTATCAGGAAATCGCACTGGCAGCTTTTCTTGACATATAAGGTGCATTTGATTACACCTCCTTTGAGTCAATGACAGTTGCGGTGAGAAATCGTGGAGCAAAATACACAATCTGCAGGTGGATTAGCAACATGCTACACGACAAAAAAAATACAATCAACCCTAACTGGTGAGACGATGGCCGCCAAAAGTTACGTGCAGGGGAGAGTCTTATCCTTACTATGGAGCCTGGTGGTGGATGAGCTCCTATATGAACTAACTAGGCATAGCTATTATACCCAGGGGTATGCAGATCATCTGGTGATACTCATCTTGGGGAATTTTAACAACACAGTCTCAGAGTGCATGCAGAACGCTCTAGGCATTGTGGAAAGATGGTGTGCTAAGCAAAACTTAAGCGTAAATCCTCAGAAAACGGCACTAATTCCATTTACAAGTAAGAGGATATTGGGCGGGCTAAAGCTCCCAAACATCTTTAATGAACAATTGCACTTGAGCCATAAGCTAACCTGGAATTCAAATATTAGCAAAACTGTAAATAAAGACAGGACAACTCTTATGGCAACCAAGCGAGCTAAAACAAAGCATGGTACACTGGTTGTACACTGCCGTAGTGAGACCCATGGTTACTTACTCGCTAGTATGGTGGCTCAAAGTGGAACAAAGACAAGCCAAACTAAAGCTATCTAAACTCCAAAGGCTTGCCTGTGTATGTATCCCAGGTGTGATGAGAAGCATCCCAACTGCAGCCATAGAAATCTTACTAGTTAAGGCAGAGCAAAAAATGGCGGCGTACAGGCTGAAATATAATGGAAACTGGCAAACGAGTTGTTACGGTCTAAAACGACTTTTACGACACCGCGCCGGCTCATACAAAAATTACGTAAAAGCTAAACGGCCAGCGCGGACGATATTTCTCTCGGGACAATGACTCATCTAGGGCCGCTGTCTAACCCACAACAAAATATGCCGACTAGACATCAGTGGAGCGAGGGAGGGTCCTACACGAGATTACCTACGGGCAACGGCCAAAGGGGCGGTAAACATGGATAAAATTAAATAGGCCGCCACCCGGTTTCACCGACATAAACGGAAATGCAAAGATAGACCCAGAGTGTAACCGGGAAATCAATAAGCCTATCTTTCAACTTATCACCTTGACGAAATCCAAAGCTCAACGGGAGTCGAATATAGTAGCAACCCCATAACCTTCAGCTCTGCAGCGACGAGCGCAACCGACTTACCTGCAACGCTTAAACACTCAGGCTTCACCGTACATTTATCTTTACATAGTATATAACATAACCTGAAAATAAGCATGCACAGACTTGTCGGAAATCATAAGGCGTTGTTCTATGAACTGATCTATTGGTATAAAACATGTAACTAAGATTGGTACACACAATGTAAACACATAAAGAAAGGGCTAAATCTATAACCCAGCTGGAAGACGCTTTAACTCTAATTATAATTAAACAAGCAAATAAAATTAGTTCACCATAGACTCAGCGACGCTGGTATTGTTTCAACAAATAACACACAAATTATGCGCGAACAACTAAATAAATTCAGTTTTACAAGAGGCCTTGGTAGGAATTTATGAATCAGCAAATAATCTCATAAATTAGGCCTGAACAGTTGAATGAATTGGATTATTAAACGGCCTCGGCCAAGTGGCACTGCGTTAGCAAGTAAATACATAAATTAGAATTGAACAGTTGAATAAATTTGATTATTAAACGTCCTCGCCCAAGCGGCACTGCGTTAGCAAGTAAATACATAAATTAGGCCTGAACAGTTGAATGAATTTGATCATTAAACGGCCTCGGCCATGCGGCACTGCGTTAGCAAGTAAATACATAAATTAGGCCTGAACAGTTGAATGAATTTGATCATTAAACGGCCTCGGCCAAGCGGCACTGAGTTAGCAAGTAAATACATAAATTAGGCCTGAACAGTTTAATGAATTTTATCATTAAACGGCCTCGGCCAAGCGGCACTGCGTTAGCAAGTAAATATATAAATTAGGCCTGAACAGTTGAATGAATTTGATTAGCCAGTAAATACATAAATTAGGCCTGAACAGTTGAATGAATTTGATTATTAAACAGCCTCGACCAAGCGACACTGCGTTAGCAAGTAAATACATAGATTAGGCCTGTACAGTTGAATAAATTTGATCATTAAACGGCCTCAGCCAAGCGGCACTGCGTTAGCAAGTAAATATATAAATTAGGCCTGAACAGTTGAATGAATTTGATTATTAAACAGCCTCGACCAAGCGGCACTGCGTTAGAAAGTAAATACATAAATTAGGCCTGAATAGTTAAATGAACTTGATTATCCAGTAAATACATAAATTAGGCCTGAACAGTTGAATGAATTTGACCATTAAACGGCCTCGACCAAGCGGCACTGCGACAGTAATTAAATACATAAATTAGGCCTGATCGCTGTCTGAATGGATCAGCCTGCGATTGTGTTACGACGGCTGACGAGCTCACCAATGCAACGACCGTACTGTGCGCGGAGGCGTGGGAGTCGAGCGGCCCCTGAGAGTAATCCAACAAACTGGCAAAGTCTGAATTAAGTCCCCCTCGGGAAAATCGGAATGGACGAGACCGAAGGCTTGTACAGGCCTGCAATGTGGATACCCAGCTACGGGAAGAAGGCCTCTTCACGGCCCAACGAAATTTTGCAAAACTGGCGGTCACACGAACAACACAAGGTACCACAAGCTCACTCCACAAAACACACACCACCTATCGCTTTAGCAGTCCGTCGAGAAGTCTCGAAAACAAAAAGCGGGACAACAAGACCGCCCACCCGCGCACGAAGCCCAGGGGGCGACAAACTCGCCCTATAACGACTGTCTGCTGTAACGGCCTGAGACTGACTAATTCCAAAAGAGAAGCCACGCCGAGTTTTGCGCTAAACACTCTATCGCGCCGACAGATGTGGCCAATGAAATCGCATGTCACAGCGGGCGAGGCAGCCTAAGTACCAAAGAGTGCGACGGAAGTTTAAATTATTTAGGAAGTTATCTCGCTCACTCCAATGGGCTACGTTTTGAAATTGCTGTAACCAAGCGTTCTTAACGTGGCGAGACGAATGCAGCCGCAACGAAAACTACTAGAGCCCAGAGCCAACCTACTAGAGAAAGTTGCATGCGTGACAAATATTTAGAATTTTAGATGCAAATCGCTGAAGTACTATACGAGAAAATATGAGTGAGAAGAAACCTGTATACAAGCGAACTCGTCAACTTTGTACCAAAACTACTCCAAATGGTCACGTGACGGTAAAATATAGTACAAATAGCCTGACAGAGTACCGTTGCCGGTCACACCAGAATAACAGACATCGTCACAAACCCATTACTAGAAATGAGGAGTGACACAATTCCAACCAGGCATAACTACCATAAACCCTATAACATCCAGCTTGACTGGAATGAAGGGCTGGTACAAAGCAAACTTGTCTGGTACACATATGGGTCCAAAACTGACAGCGGAACCGGAGTCGGAATATACGGGGAATATCCTCAGTTCAATGCATATGCATCCCTTGGGCAGTATGCTACCTCATTTCAAGCAAAAACTCATGCAATAAACATATTTCTGCAGGAAAATATATCAAGAAGTTATCGAGGTAGAACCATCTTTGTCCTAACAGATAGCCAGCCGGCTATAAAAGCCCTACCAGATTAACTCAAGATTGGTCTGAGACTGTCTTCAAACCTTTTAACCTTTGCTAACTACAATATGATAACCTTAATGTGGGTGACAGGCCATAAGGGTATACAAGGTAATGAAAAAACAGATTCTCTTGCAAAAAAGGGATCATAAACACCATTCAGTGGCCCTGAACATTATTTGGGGTCACTAAAATGACAGTCCGCAGTTGGGTAACCAGATGGATAAATATACGACATCAAAACTACTGGAACTGTGTGGAAGGACTAAGACATAGCAAGACGCCGCTAAGGAAACCATCTAAAAAACTGTCAATTGACCTATTGCTACTAAGCAGATATCAAACTAGACTAGTGACGAGGCTGATAGCAGTCACTGTAATCTTCAAAACTCATTTGCAGACTTTGTAATGAGGAGGACGAAACAGCCTCTCCTGTCATTTTTGACTGTAAAGCTCTTGCCTGATGGAGACATACAGTCCTGGAGGGATGCAGCCTTTGAGAAACTCTAACAAGAAAATACCTTGTGAAAAAGCTATTAAACCTAATAAAAACGGCAAACCTTTTCACTGAGCAAGTGTAATGATGAGCAGTACAATAAGCGAAGAGGTTGCAGTGCTGTATAGCATCCAACCAACCCTCACACTACACCACTACAATACAATACAGTACAGGCCCAAATACTTAGCTTTGTTTTTTAGCGGAATTTGGTTATTATTTTCTTGTTCGTAAAGTTAATAAGAACACCTTTGCTCTCGTTTAATTTTATCCATCACTTTTTCATCCATACATTGATTTTGTTTATTGCTCCTTAAAGTCTGACAATTATTTCATCTATGTCATTTCTATACCATGTAGCTAATGTTCGGTTCTCTGTTTCTAGATGCATGTATATTGAGATGGTTTGATCTAACAACCCCCTTTTTATGTATTTTAATGTAAGAGTTAAACTGATTAAAATAATCTAGCTTGGTATTGACATTTTAATTTTATTTACTCAAAATATAAAGTATTATGCCCTCTTCTGTATTTTATTTATCTGCAATTTTATTCTCATAACGTTAGCTCGGTAGACAATCAACTCCACTCAAAAGGGGTAAGTTCCTGATAATTTGTAAAATTTTACCTTAATGTGGTACGCCACTGTGCGCCCAAATTATTTCCAAATACGCAGTCGCAAATGTATACGCTGCTGTTAAATTACACAAACTAGTTTGAATCTGGCAGTAAGCGTTGTTGACTTTAAAATTCAAATTTGTGAACATACGAACAGGTATTTTATTTAAATTGTAGTGTTTTGGCATTTGTTTCAGGAATTAATTTGTCTTATGACGTCAGAAGCAACGCCGTTCGAATTTTAGCATTTGTTAAGCTTCAACTAACCCCACAACTGGTTAATAATTTGAAATGCGCCTTCGCTGGCTACTTTAATACACTTGGATCTTGTTCAGTAAGGTTTGCTGTCGTAGTCGTACAAATTTCCAGAAGCTAACGCCGTTACTTTTAGTTAGAAGCTGTACCTTGGGATTTGAGATGGTGCGCTACAACCCTCGGAAAGGTGCCCCGAATCGAAAGTCGAAATCACGAGCTGGATCGCTGGCGGACGGCCTCGGAAGTGCTTCCTGTAAACATTTTTTTTTGTTGGGGAAATAGCTACCCACACTCTCACAGAAGCTCTGACACTTGCTCAACACAATGGTATCATTTTTCTTTTGGTAAAATGGTATTTTATTATGTAAAAACTTTAATTATAAGAGAGCACAAAACTGAATGTCAATTTTATAACTTATTCAATTGTTATCTGCCCATGTCCGTTATAAATAAATGCTAATCTAATAACTATAAAAACGGAAATTAACCAAGTTCAAATCAGTTACTTATTAAATTAAATTTTCTTACAACTTATTAAGTTTAAACATTTCTTATATCTAAATTATTGTCTACATTTTTAATAGTCAAAATGTCTCTTTGCGCCACTACACGTTTTATTAGTTGCGTTGCATTATTCACTCGCGTAATTGCACTGATTAGTTTTAAGAGTTCACTTCCTGCATAATTGTTTTTCGATGTCCAACTGTTTTCTTTTCACTCGTTTTTCCTCCTGTGTTGCTGTTTGCTTTTCCCCTTGTTTTATCATGTCATGTCTGCTTCTCGCAATTGCTCTTTTATGCCTTTATGCCTGCCTTCTTAATTGCTCGTTGCAACATTATTATTTTTCTGGCTTATACCTTTTAAGATTGTTCACAAATTGTACCTAATTAGCTATATTGATATCTACGCTTCAATAACCTGCCCACAGCGCAAACCTTTTTGTGATTATTTATTTCATTTGGTTTGGCTACTCATTCTGCCCAAACATAATAATTAATTAATTTGAACTTTGACTTCAACCCTGTGAAAAAAAACAATGTTTGCCCTTTACATTCCTTAATCAATTCATTTATTTTAATACAAGCATCTCTTTTTCAATGCATTTACTGATTGACGTTTAAACTTAGCATTGCAGCTAGATAAAACACCCCAACACTGTGCTTAGTGACTTAATTTTCAAACTGTACTGCAAACAGAGCTGAGCCGTAGGGCCTAAGACCATTGTAATATAGCAGATAGAGTAGTGGGCCCAACCTGTTCCCTTGTGGTACTCCTGCTTTGATTGGCATTAAATCGAAATATTAATTTTCCTGTTTTTTTTTCTAAATATTCCTTCTGTCATGTATGAATGCAAGATTTTATACTATGTACTGGGCAGCTTTTTCTTCTTTGGCTTTCTCTATTAACACCTACAATCTGAAAAACTTGGTCCACAGTTGAATGTTTATTACGAAATTCGAACTGGTGGGATGGAACAAGTTGATTTCCTTCAATTATGTTCCTCGTTATTTAAAAAAAAATATTTTGAACAATTTTGATATAGTTGGCAAAGTGAAATCAGTCCTGCAAGATTGCTCCTCATTTTCCGCCTAACCAGATTTAGAAAGTAGTTCTTTTCCAGATTGATGGTACGTGTCTAAAATCAAGTACCTAAGTTAATTTTACAATATTTTTCTTGGTAGTTTCTTCAACATTTCTCTGATAATCAAATCAAATCCTGGGGCTTTCTTTAAGCTGAGGTTTTTTCTTATTAACTTTGTCACTTCCTTAGGTATGCCTAGTTCTATATCTTCTCCTTCAACTATTGTTCCTTCTACTTGCTCATCAAGCTCCAATTGTTCTTCATTAGGTTGGAAAGTATCGTCTATATTATATGATGCAAATGCTTCAACCTTTTGTTTATTATTTCTTATCCAAGTTCCAGTTTTGCTTTATGTATCGGTGGTGAGTATTTGATTGGTCTCTTTAGTTTCTTAACTGCTCTCCTAGATATTGACTGACTCATTCATATTCAATGTTTTGAATTTGTCTTCTCTGCTGTTGTATTAAATTATTGAGCCTTGCCATGTGTTGAGCCATTTTTCTGCCTTTTTTGCCATTATCAATTTTTTTATTTCTTCCGAATATAATTACCTTCAGTTTTTCTGAATAATTCCGGGGTATTATTCTAGGCTAATTGTTGAATTTCCAACATAAACTGCGCTGCATCGTTCCAGTTGATCTGTTGTCTTTAACTACATTTAGATTATTTCACAAAGCTCCAGGTTGAAGCTTTTCCAGTCCCTTTTTCGATTTGTCAGTGCGGAGTTACATTTTTTATGATAATTTGATCACTTACTGTTGACATTATAGATGTGTGGTCCGATATTAAGTCTACGCCCTTCTCTATTTTAATTTAATTAGATGTAAATTTTCTAAAAATAAAGAAATTTATTAGTCAGGTGTTTTCTATCTATCGTCTGCCAATATCAGGTTTTTTAGTCGAGTGCCAACTGTTTTTTTTTTATTAATTGCTTGATATAGTTCACCTTCTCTAATTGTGTCTAACCTTAAACCTCACTCTCTATTCTTCTGTGTTTCTAAAGTTTCTCGTTCTTATCGGTGTTGCAACTGTCCATTAGACTTCTACTGCAAGATTCTAACATCAGTCATTATTTTATCTTCCTAGTACTTCCGTTTTCTGGTTTTTCTAATATTTCAAGAACTGCTTTGTTAAATTCTTTTTGTTCTTTCCCCGTTTCTCAATCTGGTCTAAAAGTTTCAAAAGTATTCGTCCAACTAAATTTTCGTCGTAGTTTTCTTTCTGATGTCTATTGTTACTTAACATTTGTGCTTATGAGATACCGACCATACGTTGTTGACCATACTTTGCTTTTTGCTGAAATTTTTAAATTTGAGTCTTTATTTCTCCTCTATTGAAGGTCTATTGCTATAGTACATTCTAGGTAGTTTACCGTATGAATTTCTCTACAGTATATGCATTTTGATTCTTGACCCTTTGTTTTTTACAGTCTTTAGCATAACGCCTCTGCCTTGTAATAGTTCCGAGTGTGCTCATATTCCTGGCAATTCTGTACTGTGTTATGAGCGTTCATTTTCTTAGTGCTTCAATCTCTACTGTCAATGATAGGATCTCTTTTATGTTAAGTACATATTTTTTGTACGTCTTCCTCCTTGCTAAAAGTCAGCATGAAGAGAATGGTGTTCTCTCTCTTCTTCTGTAAATTCTTTTATTTTGAATTCGTTTTGCCTTAGCTCTTCTATGTTATTTACTATTTACAGTAACATAATCATTAGTGGTAAACTGAATATTTGCTTCCAAAATCGAGTAATAGAGGGAAATCCCGCTCTAGGGGTTTATAAAATGCTTCGAGGTATCGAAAACTTAGCCAAAATTCGTATTATCAAGAGATTTTTATATAGGAAACTATAGGAATTAGATTGGAAATGTGATGTCAATTCGAGTAATCGAGATATTGAATTTATTGAAGTTCAAGAAATGGAAGTTTGTCTGTATAACATCTTATATGCTACAAAGTTGTATGAACTGTTATAGTACGATATGAATAACTGCATTAGGAAAATAAAAAGTATTTTATTTAATAGTTTAGTGGTTATAGAAAAAACAAATTTATTCGTATACTAAATACATCTGTAATAACAACATT
>CALNHX010012422.1:0-25306 GCA_940337035.1 Agriotes lineatus
ATAGGACCAAGAAAGATCATAGACCAAAGAATTCAAGAACTGGCACAGAAAAGAGGAAACATATTCAGCGAACTAGATCAAATAACCAGAAATAGGAGGAGTGGAGGAAATGGGTGGAATCTTCGTTTCAACCGATGCCATAAAGGCATAATGTAGTTAAGTTAAAAAAGAAGAAAAAGAAGAAATTAGATCACTCCACTTTTGGCATTCCAAGAATAGTAATGTTGACGATTATAAATGCCAAACTGACATTTGATTGGCATTTGTTAAATAAACGTGTTGGTGCACTTTAAAACTGTACAACACCCAAAGCCTACTACAATCACACTCACATAGAAAATGAACAGGCTGTATGCATGCGTATATTTATTGACAACTCTCTACACTGTTATAAAAAAAATAATAATGATCTCAGCCTACTCTGAATCACATAGAAAATGATCGAGTTGTTTAGAGCATCATGGCTGTTTTGTATTAATGGGATAACATGACTCAAGAGAAGTGTTTCAATACAATGTCCTTATCTCAACTCTTACTGCGTTAGTGATGGGGCGCCGCTATTGATTATCGGCGGTAATATATTCTATGATTAAATTACAACTTATTTTAAAAATCAAATCATGCAAAATAACGTCGAATTGTGACCTTGGTGACCAGAATTGGACGTGCATCATTACTTCGATCAATATAGCTGCCAGCACCACTTTTAGAACAAAATGTGGCAGAGCACTGTCCGTTAATAAATTACATTTGTACCGTAACAGTTAACATATCTTCTAGGAGTACTGGCAGTGAGTGCCATTTGTAAGAAATTCCATATTTGGTCTGGTAGTATAACTCGTTCTACTCACACCATGATATAAATGTTTTGTTGAAAGCGATTTCTTCAGGTTGCATTAGGATTTTTTACTGCGCAGTTATGCAAATAATGAAAACTTAATAGGCATCGCCTCGTCCTCTGGGGAGAATTCTTGAAAAGAAAATTATGATGTTCCATTCATTACGTGAAAGTAACTTGTAGGACGTTCTAGTCTATAATATCCAAAATGGGTCTCTCCACTTAAGAATGCGGAAGATGTTCAACAATTGATTTGTTTTTGCGAAACGTTGCTTATTGCACGTGGACGGTAATAATTGCTATATATCCTATTGATCACATTATTCGAAAATTGTTGTAGAAAGAAAGAAGTAATTTAACATTCAATTTTGTTATAATTTAGTGTGTCTAAATTTCAAATTTATCAGGAAAGAAAATAATAAATTTAGCAACTCTCGGCCTCTAGAACGCCTTTCTTATTGTAGGCGTTTAATGACATTAATATAAAACAACCATTTTAACAAGTAATCCAAGTTTATAAACTATAGCTTTGCTGCTTCGTAGTTTCAAAATTTAATAACTGTAATTACGCTAGAGTACAGCTCCGCATCGTAACCTTAGAAAAAGTTTCACTTCGCGCATCATAAGATACAGTGTAGGGGTAGGCGTACACTCCGAGTTAAAAGTACATATCTTCGAAAGCGCTTATTTTTAATATAATTTATAAATAATTAATCTACAATATTAGGTATATGTTAATTTTTTTGACTATTTTAATTAAATTTGGAAATTTTGGAGATTTTAAGTCAATTATTATGTAAAATTTTAGCATGATTTATATTTGAGGAATAATTACAAATCAATAAGTCGTAATCAATTTAATAGTAAAACGTTTCGCCAATAATATTGGCTTCATCAGTTATAAAAATTATGATAACATTTTGAAGAGATAAAGTAATTAATGGATTATAAAGACATTATTATAGTTACGTTGTTAAATATTTAATTCTGAAAGTTACAAAAAAAATTTTTAGATTAGCGAAACATAAATTATTTCCTTATTTACGAATACTTACGTTTGAAAATAATGTTGATAACTAAATTAATCATTACGACCTTTTATATTAAATTATTATATTAGCTATGACATAATTGAGTGGCAAATTTATATGTAAACTTTGTCAAAGAACGTAGTTAAAATAATAGCGTTCATAATGCTGGATGCAAGAGGAATGCGAATGCAATGATAACAAAGGCAAGGTTACCTACAAATATTTGCGCTATCAAAACCTGCGCAGTATGCATAAAAGTTAGAGGATCGAATATTAAATTATTTCAATATAAGAAACATAATTAGATAAGACAAAATCAGTAATCTGAGAAATATGAAAAGGGTGTTTATTTGAATAAATTGTTATAGATTGAGCTTAAATTGTCAAATTTCCAAATTTAATTAAAATAGTCAAAATTTTTTATCATATACCTAATATTTACCGAATCTGTTTGGAGACAAAGATTCATCTACTACCTACTGCCAATAAGGACACCCCTACTGCTTAAAAGCTACCATGGATCCCGCCACATCTCTCACCACTTTTGACGACAAAATGGACCCTTCTGAACCACAACAAGGATTTTACAAACATATCAAATCAAAATATGGAGCCCATATAGAAGAACTCTTCAGGAATTTTAGCAAAATCAATAACACATATGTAAGGTGAGCGATGGTATTTATTTTCTTAAATCATGTAAAAGAAATTCTTAACCTCTAAATTTTTACAAATGATCAATTCACATATCATATTCAAATAATAATCATAAACGACTTTTTATTGAAATTCAAAATAATACTACCATGAAAACGTTAACCTTATTAATAAAAGATAATTATTGCTTGTTAAATAAATTAAAATATAAAATTAAACAAATGCAAGATTCCTTCAATAAGTTTGCAAACAAAATTTAATTATAAACTGTTTAGCTTATAAAGTAGGACAGAATTTTAATCTGAGAAATGTATTACATGCTAAACTAACAACAAAAATTAACGCACTAATAAACAGAAATCAATTTAATATTACTTCCAATATAAATCATAACAGTTATACCAACAATAAAAATTCAAACAACCATACCACTAATTTCAAATCCAATTTAGAAAACCCAAATGATTTCATTTACAACATGACTAATATTGACATACCTATTAATGTTAAAATATTTTAAATTAGGACCTAATTTCAATCATTTCAACCCAAAAAACAAACTTCCAATTGAAAACATAATTTGCAATATTGAAAATGGATTACTGAATTGACACAAACTCAACAAAATTCAATACGTGCTAATATTTAATTATTTAATTAATTAACTAATCATAAAATAATAAAAATCAATCGTTAACTTTTGCACAATCAAAATATAACAAAGAATTAACTAAAAATATACTTGAAACCAAATCTTTCCTTAAAAAAAATAAGATCTTATTATAACTTCAGCTGATAAAACTCAAAAACTGTAATAATGACAAAAACAGATTATCATAATAAAATGACAAAATTATTAAACGACGTTAACACATATAAACTTGAAACAAGGCTCCTACTCTAATTATTCAAAATAAAAACAACAAATTAATAAAAAATCTACTTGAAAATAATTATATTGAAAATCCTACGACTGTCATTAATGACCAATAGAAAAATTAGTTCAGGAGTCGTAACCAAGACAACTAAAAATTTCTTGGAAATTTTTTGTAGGTAGACTAACCTAACTGTAAGGGTTTGTGGTCGTTACGATTTTCTTACCGAATCTCCATTCGAGCATTAATTCATATCCGGAAATTATTTTTCGTGCATTCAACAACGTCCTAATTTGCCCTCGCGTCCCGCTCGGGCAAATTAATACGACGGTTGTTGGAACGCACTCAAAAAAATTTCCGGAAAGAATTCATACTCTTATGAGATTATATGTGATAATATAACTTATAAAAAATTAATTTCACATAATGGACTTCCTCCTAAAATATACGGATTACCAAAACTACATAAAGAAAACATACGCTTAAGACCAATAGTTGCATCTTATATGAGCCCTACCTACAACTTGTCTAAATATCTCTCTAGAATTTAACTAATATCACGAAACTTAATAAATTTAGTATTCAAGATTCATGTAAATGCAAACAACACATTGATAATATTTGTTTAAAAAAAACCATAGCTTTTTTTCTTTAGATGTAATATCACTATATACTAATATACCCATTGAGCTTGCAATAGAAACCATTAAAAATAATTGGCATAGAATTGAAAAACATACAAATGTCCCACTTAATAATTTTATTGAATTAGTTGAGTTTTGTCCTAAACACTACTTTTTTTTACATATAACAATACAATATACTCACAAACCTTTGGTTGTGCAATGGGCTCTCCTATTTCATCTACTAGTGCAGATCTAGTCATGGAACAAATTGAAACAAAAATCCTTAAACAAAACATAGAATTTTCTCTTATTTACGATACGTGGATGATATTATTATGGCTTCCGATACGACTAACAAAATAAAGTTCCTTAATCTGTTTAATAATGTACATCCAAGGCTCAATTTTACTATTGAAAATGAAAATCAAAATGCTTCTATAAACTTTTTGGACTTAACACTATATAGACAAACTAATGGCAACATTTTAACTAACTGGTATCGAAAAAACCTAAAAACAAACAGATATTTAAATTTTAATTCAAATACTTCTAATAAATACAAAACTAGTGTAATTAACAATTTAATAGACCGAGCAATCAAACTATCATCTCCACAATTTCACCAACAAAATTTAAATGTTATTACCAATATACTACTCATAAATGATTATCCTTTAGATTTTATTAAAAAACAAATTAGAAAACGCATCAATACAATAAAAAACGTAAACCCAAATTAGTCAACCAATAGATTTACAACCTAACTGTTTAGGCAATGAATTTAACAATTCTTTTAAAGCTTCATTTGATAAATATATTTCAATCCCTTACATACAAAACTTTCTGAAAAATTAACAATGAACTTAATAAATATAATTTCAAATATTATATAATAATAACAACACTCTAGGTAAAATGTTTTTTACTAATCTTAAGGATAAAACCCAAATTAATATGCAATCTAAATTAGTATATCAAATTAATTGCAATAATTGTACCTCCACTTATATTGGCCAGACACAACAGCTACTGAAACACAGATTAACACAACATAAAAGCTCAATAAAAATTAACAGATTTTCACCAAAAAACCAAAAAAACTGCTTTAACTGACCATGCTAATCAAAATTTTCACAACTTTAATTTCAATAAACCTACTGTCTTACATAGAGAGAACAACTTAAAAAAGAGATTAGTTCTAGAAATGATTGAAATACAAAAAAGTCCGCCGTTAATTACAGAACTGATATTGACAATTTAAGCTCAATCTATAACAATTTATTCAAATAAACACCCTTTTCATATTTCTCAGATTACTGATTTTGTCTTATCTAATTATGTTTCTTATATTGAAATTCAAACTTCTTTTGAACTACCCGCCTTAATTTAATATTCGATCCTCTAACTTTTATGCATACTGCGCAGGTTTTGATAGCGCAAATATTTGTAGGTAACCTTGCCTTTGTTATCATTGCATTCACATTCCTCTTGTATCCAGCATTATGAACGCTATTATTTTAACTACGTTCTTTTACAAATATCGTAAAGTTTACATATAAATTTACCACTCAATTATGTCATAACTAATATAATAATTTAATATAAAAAGTCGTAATGATTAATTTTGTTATCAACATTATTTTCAAACGTAAGTATTCTTAAATAAGGAAATAATTTATGTTTCGCTAATCTAAAAAATTTTTTTTGTAACTTTCAGAATTAAATATTTAACAACGTAACTATAATAATGTCTTTATAATCCATTAATTACTTTATCTCTTCAAAATGTTATCATAATTTTTATAATTGATGAAGCCAATATTATTGGCGAAACGTTTTACTATTAAATTGATTACGACTTATTGATTTGTATTATTCCTCAAATATAAATCATGCTAAAATTTTACATAATAATTGACTTAAAATCTCCAAAATTTCCAAATTTAATCTACAATAGTTCTTGCAAATAACACAATAACATTATTTGCAGGAAACAAGCCTATATAAAATAGTAGAGTTTAAAGACGCAAGGGTCAAGTGTAAACTTATTTGGCGTCAGCTTTTAGGTTGAATGTACAGCAGTGACGCACCAGGCAATAGAGATCTTGGAAGCAGCCGAAGTGCAGGATATGATGCGATTGCACCGAGAGCTGCTGCGTGAAATTCTAAGGTTACGATGTGGGAGCTGTACTTGCCTTGTACTTACATAGCACTTACTTGTTGGGATGGGTGCTGTAAATACAGCTAGCGGATTCGGTAAATTAATACTTAAGAATATTTTAGAACTTAATCAGTGAACTTATTACCAGGATTATATCAAACTTAACAGGTATTTTAAGGTTATTTTCAACAAGTTGCTAAAAAGGATTTCAGCTCCTTCATGCAGATACTAACTAACTAACTAGTAAAGTTTAGCTATCCCCTGCTTAAATTTTGCACATACGACAATTGAGCTTCATAACTGTTTCGTATTGATGGGATAACATGACTTCAGAGAAGTATCTCAAATCTTTACTGCGTGTACGTCATACAAGAATATTTGTAATAGTATGCTCTATGTTTAGTGTTTGTCAACAATAATACCTTTAAATACATACCTACTGGTTTACTATAGTATGAGCAAAACGAAAGTTCATCAAAGATGCTTTTGGAATGTTGAAGTCATGTGTATATAACATGAGAAAATTATACCTAATCGTTGTCACTGACATTTTATAGAAAGTGGCTAGTATCGCAATGTGCTCATAATCGCGATAAGACTCCCCGTAATAAACGCAACGGAAATATTTGAAAACCTACAGCAGAAGATCATAACCTCACTTTGTAACAAATGTCAAATGACAAATCGCACTTATGGAATATCTGTAATATGTGAAACAAAATTTTTGGGTGTCCTACATAAACATAACAAATTTCTATATTTTGACGAAACTTGGATATACTAAAATGGAAGGCAAATAGGTACGCTACAAAACAATCCGCATATAAAATGTAAACCTTTTGAATTATTCTCATCTCCAGTAAAATTTGTAGTACATTTTAATATATTTTTAGCGGTATAAAATTTTGAATAGGTTAGATTAGAAAAAATTTAAAACGGTGAATGAAATTAACAGAGTAATAATTCTAGCTATCTGTGTTTAAAACAAAACTGAGTTACGACTGCTTTTTGACGTTGATGATAGTCCCAACATAAAAGAGCTTTTGCTTTAAACTCAAGTAATTAGAATTAAGTACTCTGTTAATTTCATTTTTCCGTACTTTGTCTTAAAGATAGATCCTTTCAGTTTGTTCTAATATAAACCTATTCATAATTTTATACTTTAGGAAACAGCTTAAAATTACTACCAAAATAAATATTAAAAAATATAGATTGCCATTTAAAAAAATGTTGATGCCGTCATTTACATTAAAAAAAATATATATCAAAATCTGAAAATGACTTTAACATACGCGCTGCACTTTGAATTACTACACCCGTTTGAGAATTTTCCCCAAAATAAAATTAACATTATCGGAGCTACTGAATTTATGCCCTACCTAATTTCTACACTGTATGTATGTATCATGTTTTATTTTAAATTGAAATATTTCCTAATTTTATATTTCCAAGTTTGTACAGTCGTGTTCAAAAATGTGTTGTACAGCGACAGTTGTAAGATTATTGGTGGTTGTGTTATTACTCAACTAAGACTCACACTGTATCAATAACTTGGTACCCGGTACTGTATCCCGCGGTATATACCGAATTTAAAATGTAGGCCTGCTGCACAGTAGATAATTGCCACAAAAATAATAAGGGTGTGTTTAAAGTGTTTAAACGGAGTGTGTGGGCGACTGTGGAACCATTCAGTAAGGCAGTAATGAACCTTCCTTATTATGAAATGATATGTAGTTGTGTTGGTAGTAAAAAAAATACAACCAGTAGTCATAATAAGTATTTTTTTTCTGTGGTAATGTATCTATGCATTGTCGATAACCTCATTTTACCTTGCGGTGTAGAGGCTGGTGCTTTATACACTTGCGTCTGGCGGTACAACGCTCAACTTGCCCAGGATTCGGATTACAATGTTGGAGCGCACCATTTGTGCTTGCGCAGCGACCATTGTGTGAGGTGTGTATCTTGGTGATGTGTTGACCTTGTTGCTCTATTTCTTAGGTCTGTCTGTGGTTCTGAGTAGAGTACAATTAATTTGGTGCCTAACTGTGAATGGTCTCACCGAGCCAGATTCCAATCGCCAAGGCTGCAGTACAATTCCGGCTCCGCGGGATTCGAACCGAGGACTTACTTAATGCAAGCCTAGCGCTTTTCCAACTGCGCTACCCGGCTTCTCTTCTGTGATAATTAGAGATGGGCAGATATGCTGCAAAGGTAGTGCATATACGCACTGGAATATACAATAAAATAGTTAAGATATATGCACTCAACATGCAATAACATATCCATATAGGCACTAATATATGCACTAACAAATATTACTTTTATTAGGCTAATTAAAGAAAATTCTCAATTTATTAAACTGTTGTTTATCAATTATTACAACTATGTATATATTTATAAAAACGAAGTAGTGAAATTACTAATAAAAAATAACTATTATATTTTATTGGTTATTTATAAACCCATAACACTTAAAAGATACGGCACACCAATAAAAATAATCGAATTTTAGAAATTCTTACAATAAATAATCATGTTTTTCAATTGTCTCTATAAGTAAATTATGGCGCTTATCTTCTAATATGGATTTGTAACTTGAAAAGCTTCTTTCTACGTCACAAGATGTGATAGGGCAATATTTAAATAAGTGACCATTTTGAACAGCAAAATTTGGTTCGTCAACGTCATTTGTAAACTGGCCATTTAAAATGTCTCGAATAGATTTTATAGTTGACAAACCAGAACTTTTTTTAATTAAATTGTCTAATTTGTCGCATATTTTTTACAAACTTCGTTTTTGTTTTTGCTTAAACTAGATTTTAAATCTTCTATTAATTTTAAAGATTCGGCAAGAAGCAAATTTTGAGATTCCAGTTTCATAATAATAGTGGGGTTATCTGAAAATTGTGCTTTTATGAAGGAGAGCTGAGACGGTAACTCTGGAGCTTGCAAACCTTTTTGACAGTCTGCGTTAAAAATAAGTCCTGGAAGGTTCAAGAAATTACACGCTTAAAGTTTTAAAACCCCTATTTCAGCATGTGTTTTTTTTTGGAACAAATATTGTAAAATTTATTGTTTAATATAAGAATTAATGGGAAAAAATACGCAAATATGCACTTTCATGCTCTTACCACGTCATATATGCGCTAATAACTGAAAACGCCTTATATATGCAAAATATGAAAAATAAAATATATTTTTTTGGGATGTAGACGTTGAGAAACGTGCATATTGTTAAGAAAAAGCTTCTTATGCCCAATAGCCAAAAATATGTAAATATGCATTTGCCCATCTCTAGTGATAATATCCCTATTAAAAGTAATGAGAAGTTTGTTTACAAAAACCCGAAAATAGTAAACCGTTGAATAAAGCCTTGGTACTTTTGCCGTTTAACACAGCATGTAGTGTTGCGCATTATTATAGAGGTTTGATGTTTTATAAATTATTACTTCTTGGTTCAGTTGTTATCATTTTCATTATTTGCATTGTAATTAAGAGTTTTGTCATGATAAATATTCAGTTCTAACCTGCTTGTACGACTTTGACAATTACTATTAATTTTGACTTAAGTAATTTAAATGCATAATTATGACCCGTACAATTCACTGTTAAAAACAGGTAACATCACAGCCTGTTCTGTATTCTAAAATTTAGATTTCAAATATTAACGCATTGTGAACAATTCCATCAATACACTCCCCATACTTATGCCAACTTCTTCATCAATTTTCTCTCAGTTATCACACGGTCAGCCGAATAAGGTGATCAATCGTCCCCAACATTGTCAGGAGTTATGAACGTTTTTGGTTGTCTCACATGGGGTATATTTTATACGCGATCTCGAACTTCTTGACACTTTTTCGCCCAATCAAATACTTTTGCGCTTGAAGTATATAAAATCACAGAGTACTGTCCGGATTCCATCAAAATACAGAAAAATTAAACCTTGGATGACAAATGGAATTTTAAACTCAATTAATTATATACTACAAAAATTACAGAAATAAATTGACAAGCTTAATTAAAACTGCTAAAGATAATTATTATAAATCAAAATTACATGAGGCCTCTGGCAATTTAAAAAAGACATGGAAAATTATCAATGAAATAACTAATTATTCTAAAAAAACTTCGGAAATTGGAGTTATTGTTGATGATAAAAATAATATTATTGAACACGATGCAGATAAAGCTAACTATTTCAATGAGTTTTTCCAGAGTGTCGGTACGAATATGGCAAAGTTGATTGATAAGACGGATAATGATTCTTTTTTGGATAGTTACAATCCAAATACTATTTACTTATTGCCCATAACTAAAATGAAATTAATAAATACATCAAAAGCTTGAAAAATACCAATTCTAGTGGAGTTGATGGTATTAGCAATAACACCATTAAAGCGATAACACAATTTATATTAAAACCATTAGTGCACATTACTAATTTATGTTTTCAAACAGGACGTTTTCCTCAAGTTTTTAAAAATAGTTTAATTCTTCCCATATTTAAGTCTGGTGATAAAACAGTTGTTAATAATTATAGGCTTATATCACTTACCAGCAATTTAGGGAAAGTAATTGAAAAATGTATTAAAGAAAGACTAATAAATTTTTTGGACAAATTTAAAATATTATCTAGTAATCAATATGGTTTCCGTAGCAATGTTGGCACGAATGATGCAATATATGCAATCACTAGCAAAATACGTAATAATCTAGACAACAGTAAAAAAACGTTAGCTGTTTTTTTGGATCTTGCAAAAGCTTTTGATACTGTGTGTCACATGACCCTCTGTCGCAAATTAGAAAATCTTGGAATTAGAGGTACAGCAATTGAATTGATTAAATCTTATTTATCAGACAGAAAACAAAAAGTTACGGTAAATGAAGCTTTGAGTGATAAATTAATCGTTAAAATGGGAATTCCACAAGGAACTATATTGGGACGTTTATTGTTTTTGATTTATATAAACGATCTTACTAACCTGAATGTAAACGGTGACATAATTTCATTTGCTGATGACACAGCTATTGTCTTTGCGGCAGAGAGTCATGAGGAACTAGTATGCAAGGCGTAAGATGGAATGGCACGTATAATGTATAAATTAAAAACCGATTTGCTATCGCTGAACTTGTATAAAACCAATTTTATATATTTTTCCTTAACACAACAAATTACTCCACCTATTACAAATAATTGCATTCACTTATCCAAGTGTATGAATAACAATAAAAATAATTGCAACTGTACTCAAATTATTACATCTGTGAATTATATTAAATATCTTGGAATATACATTGACGGAAACATGAGATGGAAAAAACACTTAGAAGAAACGGCAACTAAAATTAGGAAATCTTTATATAAATTTAAATTGCTTAAAACTATATTAAAAAGGGAAACAATATTAAACGTTTACTATGCCTTAGTTCAATCTGTTATTCAGTATGGAATAATAGGTTGGGGTGGTGTAGCAGACTGCTATTTGTTTCCTTTAGAAATTCTTCAAAAATTAGTAATAAAAATTATATTCAATAAAGATTATACTTACTCCACGGAGCTACTTTTTTCAGAAACAAATATTTTTTCGATTAGGCAATTATATCTATACACATTGGCTATTTTTGTTTTTAAACATCATACATTTTTTACATTGTGCGCTCATTCCTATCAAACCCAAAGTAAAGAAAAGCATCTGGTTATCAATCTTAAAACAATGAAATCAGTTTCACAAAAGCATGCCAGTTATTTATGTACAAAATTGTTCAATGAGATTCCGATAAATTTGAGAAATATTTCTTCTTTGAATATCTTTAAATTAAAAATTAAAAAATGGATTAAGAGTAAAGCCTTGGATTACTATGGACCATTCATTAGATTTTAAGAATAGATTTTTAAGTTAATTTCAATTATAATCAAATGAAATATGAATGCGAGGATTAATTCAATTCAGTTTAATTATAAAATTTATTATATTACTTTGTCAAAATGAATAGAAACTGGCCACACACAAGTTATCTTTTGTGGTCAGTATCATTTTAATGTATTTACATTTGCATATATGTATACTTATCTGAATAAATTCCTTTATCTATCTATCTATATTCAAAATTTCAGACGGAAAACACCTTCCTTTCGCCAAAAATTTAACAATTATGCGTTGAGCAACAAAACACAGTACTTCGTTCAGTGATATGCTAATTATTATTATTGGCAGGTGTAACGGAGACGAATTTGATTATTACTAATCACAAGTCGAAAGATGTTAGAACATGACACAGTGTGCTTGTTTCTTTCTATTGTTTTCTATGCACAACGCAACTAGGTTTTCACTTATACAATGAGTCCATAAAGTCTTGCACAAATTCATTTAAAATTCAGATATTTTATTATGGGAAAAACGCTCGAACATGGCAATTAGTATTTTTGGTTGAGCATTTTTAAAGTAAAAAGTTAGTATACAGGGTGTCCCAGGTAAGAGATATGACGTTATGTAGGTTTTTTTTAAATGGAACATTTTCGAATTCCACGTTGAAAACTGAACACTTTTTGTATAACCAACTATATTTTTAAATTCATCGGTTTTCGAAATATTGACGTTTGAACATTGAAAATTTGGAACATTTACGCAGCTGTAAAAACCAAACGGTTCCAATTAAAGCGAAACGGCTTGCACTTTCGTATCTCAGTTTTCTATGAGCTATCACTTGATGCTAGTTTTCGATTCAACCAGAAATGTCAATTTTTTACCGGAAGTCAGAAAAAAAATATCAATGTTTTCAAACGTCAATATTTCGAAAACCCTTGAATTTAGCGATATAGTTGGTTATACAAAAAGTGTTCAGTTTTCAACGTAGAATTCGAAAATGGTACAATATAGAGGGTATTCCATTAAAAAAAACCTACATGACGTCATATTTCTTACCTGGGACAACCTGTATACTAACTTTTTAAATAAAAATACTAATTGACATGTTTGAGCGTTTTTCGGATAATGAAATATCTGAATTTAAATGAATTTGTGCAAGACTTTATGGACTCGTTGTATGTGAATGTTCCTTGTACTTAATAAAATCGTGTGTTCTTGCAAGAAAATCATTTTCATAACCACACCTTGATTTGACAAGTGTTAAAGTGATAAATGAATGAGTTAAAATTAATTGTAATTTTTCGATGTGAGTAGCGAAGGTCTCCAGCTTCTATACGACCTCAGTAAGGTTAACCTAAGTACCACCGTCTAGAATAATCATATTATGTAACTCAGCCGAAGCACGCCGTAATACCCAGAAAACATACACAACGAGGTACAGACACCAATTAAAGCCAAACAGGGTGTGCATCGTTGCTCTCTAAAAATACCAAAATATAGGTTTTGAACGCACAATCTTCCACAGTTCAGATTATGTTAGTTTAATATAGGAAAATTCCTAGTTGATTATTTATTTTGGCCGATCTATGTTGCTTTATTTTTTTATTATACAGAAGTGTAATTTTATAATAAACATTCGAAAGCCTGTAACTTTGTGTAAATAAGTGTCAGAAAATATTGTACGTAAAGAAAAATAGATAATTTATTTATGTTTAATTTATAAACAATTCTTTTTCGATAACGTAATAGTTTTAATATCAAGCAAAAGCTTAAGGAAATGTGTTTTTTAATTCGAAGAAAGAGCAATATTTTATCTTATGCCTTTTTCTACCAATCAAACGTAATAAACAGCTCAAAAGCAGGAACTGCATATCTAATGTACTACTATAGTTCAAAAAATATTCGTGGTTATAAGAAAATGCCTTTGCTTTTTAACAATATTTTATAGATGGTGCTTTTTTGCAGATTACTTAATCAAATTTTCTTAGTCAAAGTTACCAACGAAAATTCAATCGTAACAACGGGCTTAACCGAGAGCCCGAAAATTTTGAAAAACTTTAAATTGTCTCAACTTTACTATTTTCATCGTAAATAGAACGACAAGAGCAAACCACTTTAAAGCTAATTCAATAGGCTACAAAACATAATCAGATATATTTTTTTAGACTGATACATTTTGAGATAGCTAGACACATGTCCATTTAGATAAGTTTTTATCCAAAAGAGCCAAATTACGGCTCTGTAACGTTGAATTAAAAACATTTTTCAACACCTTGTGTTCTATTGTAAAAGAAAAATTAATAATACGTTAAAAAGTTCGCTTGTGATTTTCAGCTCAACATAGTCGTTTTTGAGATACAGTAAAAAATTCTTCCAGTGTGGCAATGGTAATTGTACAATGTGTCATATTATATGAAAGTTTTTTTTTTTTTTTTAATAAACATATTTCCGGATCAGCTAAATTAGCTACACACAGAACTGTTAACACATGTTGCACTATTCACAATATTCACGTGGAGAGGGCGGCAATCCTTGAATTGTAGAATTGGATGCAGCCCCCCATACTGTGCAGGCGTATGTCATTGTTGATCGTAGAAGGGATGTGTAACTAAGGAGGGAACATTCTAGTTTCAACGGGGAGTTTCTGTTTAATATAGGGTATAGTTGGCTTAGTCTAGTGTGGCATTCGTTCAGTTTTTTGTTTATGTGGAATTTCCAGGTCAGTCGTTTGTCTAAATAGACTCCAAGGTATTTGACAGCTTTGTCCGATGGATTCCAGGGAATGGATTGGTCGTTTATTATTATGTTTGGTGGCACTATAGGGAATCTTAGAGTGAAGATTTTGGTTTCACATTTGTTTGGGTTTAGTGAGATATTCCATGATTTTAACCATTCGCTTAATTCGTCCATACTAGATTGTAAGTGTTGTGCTGCGGTGTTTACATCTTCATTCTGTGTGATGACGGCGGTATCGTCAGCATACATTGCAATAGACGAGTTGTTCATTCGAGGAATGTCATACATAAAAATGTTGTAAAGGATGGGTCCCAATATCGACCCTTGAGGAATTCCAGCCGATATATTTTTAGTGGAGGACATGGTAGCATTGGTCCTAACTTGAAATCTTCTGTTGTCAAGAAAGCATTTCAGAATTAACACTAGATAGTTTGGTAAATTAATATTTAATAATTTGTATATTAGGCCATCTATCCACACTGTGTCGAATGCCTTGGCTATGTCATAAAGGCAATGAGCGTGTGTTGTTTAGATTCAAAACCTCTTTCGATAATTTCCGAAATTCTTGAAAACTGGTGACTGGTAGAATGCTTTGGCCTGAATCCGAATTGAAAAGCCGGAATGGTTTTGCTGATTTTATTATTAAGCCTGGCTGATATACATTTTTCCAGAAGTTTAGAAAATGCTGTTAAAAGGCTAATAGGCCCTGTAATTATTGGGATCATGGGGATTTCTACCTGGTTTATTAAACATCACAATATGTGCAATCTTCCAGGAATCCGGAAAATAACCTGCTCTAAGACAAGCATTATTAATTGCAGTTAGGTAGCATGTGGCTTTTCTTGTGAAGTTTTTAAGAATAATATTTGGAATTTGATCAGATCCAGGTGCTTTTTTTCAATGTTAGTTTTTGTATCCAGCTAATTCAGTTGGGGTAACTGGTTCTATAGTTCCAATAGAGTTGGGAATGTTTTCTGCAACAAAATTTTTGACCTGTTGTGTTCTTTCTATTTTATCGTCAGAGATTGTAGTCGTGAATACTTTTTCTAAATGGTTTGCAAACAGCTCGCATTTTTCTTCATCTGTGGTTAGCAGGGTGTCATTATGTTTCAATGGTGATGGGGTAGGTGATTTTCTTATTATTCGCCTTGTTGCTTGCCACATCGAAGGGTCCTTGGACTGCAGTTCTTCTATGTATCTCCTGTAGGTGAGATACAGTAAAAAATTCTTCCAGTGTGGCAATGTTAATTGTACAATGTGTCATATTATATGAAAGTGTGGTGTGATACATTCACACAACTTCCTTTTGCAGTGAACTTATAATTACTCAAAAATTTTATTTTAAATTTTTAAGCATTGTCAAAAATTTTGAAAAATTACAGATTCTACAGAAACCGTACAAAATAGAACGTTAGTTAAAGGGACAATTTTCTCTAAAATTTTAAGCTGAATTCAAAAATTTAATAATATAACGGATGTTCTATTTAAAATAGAAGTTAATAAAAAAAATAGGAAAAAACATAAGAAACCCACATCAATACACATTCAAAATGTAATAAAAATGTAAAGTTAAAAAATTTTTTAGAGCCATTTTTACAAAAATCGAAAAAACTGATAAATCACAAAAGTAAACACCATACTTCCGGTTATGCGATTTTCTTCAAAAGCTTGCTGTCGCAACTACATAGTACACAATGCTTATACACTCACCGGCACGAAAAACGGAGCACTTGCATTTTTTGATTAGATTTAAAATTGTATCCCTTTGTGATGTTTTATTATTACATTTATTATTATACATTTAACATTATAACATGTATAATAAATGTATAATAATAAATGTAATAATAAAACATCACAAAGGGATACAATTTTAAATCTAATAAAAAATGCAAGTGCTCCGTTCATCGTGCCGGTGAGTGTATATGAAGTTTCAACGCCATACTTCTTTTCGTTTTTGAGATATTCTGTTCACAGACAGACAGACACACAGACACACAAACCAATGAGCAAAAGCATGTTTTTTGAGTTCAGGGGACTCTAAAACGTGAAGATCTATTGAAAACTTAATTTCGAAATTTTGGGGTGAATCCAATACTTCCTTTATCGTAAATGGAAGTAAAGAAGATGCAAGTCGACTATGCTGAGCTAAAAATGCCTAGAACACTTTTTACGTAAAATTACCCTTTCTTTCACAATACGACAGAAGGTATTTAAAAAAGCGTGGCTTTTATCTTTTTTAAATAAAAAATTTCTTAAATTTTCCGTACTACTACACTCATCTTTCTTATTACTATCAAATTATGATAGTAGTCCTCCATTTATCTACCCTATAAAAGCTAAAAATAGATCTCTCACGTGCTTTAAAATATTTTAAAAAATATAATTTTTATTCAACTTTATGGGGTCGAATGTTTTTAATTTGGCCATTTGGGAAAAAATTATTCGAAAAATCTTTACTAATTTTTAAGTAGTTAATGCTGGTAAAATATGTCCTAAAATTTCGTCACCACTCTGTAAACAAATCTTAGGCTAAGGCCGAATTTACACATTAATAACATACCCCAACACTGTTTGGTGTCCCCTAAAATTATGAATATTCAGTGATTTATAGAGCATTGTATTTTGTTTTGGTTGGAGAGCATAGGATTCCAGTCCAAGCTCTATTTAGTACAGTAATTGCAACATGTTATTATTATAAGTACAACTTCCATTTATTCATGTTATCCTGGTGTTAGGAAGCCTCACAATGTGGCAAAACCTTGTAAGCGACAACTAACCACTAATTTAATCAATAACGGGTGTGCTGCAGACTCGTACGTATAATCAACCAATCCGCTATGTAATAATATTCTGGGCATATACAGTGAAACAATGTTACATCAAATTTCTGACCAATCACTTATTTCGATGCTCATGCACGCAGTAATCGTTGATCATTCCATAATTTCTCCATGTTAATTTGGCTATACATATTAGACAGTTGGTATAATTATAAAATAATAGTAGTTTATTTGAAATCGGCATTAAAGTACCCCGAAATGGTCATTAAAATACCAGAAATCAGCAGTAAAATAATCCATTGTTTTACGACTTTTTTGTAATTGGCGAGGCGACAGATAAACGTCAACCGACGTAACATAACCTACAAATGTTGCTTAAAATGTTGTAATTTCACGATTCCTCTATTTCAAATACAACATAATGTACTCCTCGTCACTGAAGTTCCTTTTTATCCCTCATGTGGTTTATTTACAATAGTAGTTTGTATACCAAGGCACTGAAGTTTAGCTTATCATCACGAATGTGGATTTAGTTTTAGTTGCCGAGGCTCGTAGGAGTAGGACCAAGGCAAATAAACCACATGAGGGATAAAAATGGACTTTAGTGCCGAGGGGTACATTATGTTGTTTTTTTTGAAATCGAGAAATCGCAAAATTATAACATATCAACCAACTTTTGTAGGTTATGTTAACGTCGGTTGACGTTTACCTATCACCCCATCGCCTACAAAAATTCGTAAAACGATGGGTTACTTCACTGCCGATTTCTCGTTTTTTAATGTCGATTTCAACGTTCTTGACTGCCGATTTAAAAAAAAGCATTTACCCTCAACTGTTAATAAATTGCTAAATCAATTTTCCTTGTCAGATTGTTCCAATAAAGTATTATTTATTTTTAGGTTATATCCTTATCTACATTTAATCAGCAGTTTTGAAACGTTTTCTACATATAATCACCATCAGATAAAAATGTCATCTTTGGAGAAAATATGACAAATACCACCAATTTATAGATTTTCTAAAAGACAATAATGTACTGGCACACTGAAGTAATATCTAAGAATTTAAAGGGGGGGAAGGTAAAAAGCGTTGCTAGAAGTAATATTCTAGAAGCGTATGAAATACGTAGTTGCAAACGGCCACCAAAATCGAGAAACTATAAACCCTCAAGGCTCACGGCGAGGAGGAAGAGCAAGTTTGAAAACAAAAGATGAGCCTGCAGATTAATGATTACTGTATGTGGTGGAAGTGATATGTGATGATGGTTCAAAGCACTTACGACATTTTAAAACTTACTCGACGTTTCCTCTAACCAGGAAATCATTACATTGTAAAGGTGACTTGAAGTAAGTCATATGTATTTACGTTTGTAAACAAGGTTTGCTTGCTTGCTTGC
The DNA here is from genome assembly GCA_940337035.1 of Agriotes lineatus. Classification (NCBI taxonomy): domain Eukaryota; kingdom Metazoa; phylum Arthropoda; class Insecta; order Coleoptera; family Elateridae; genus Agriotes; species Agriotes lineatus. The sequence goes on from CALNHX010012422.1 coordinate 18,974, forward strand.
TGCCTGCACATAGAACAGTTGGAACTTCATCGACTTCACCCGCTACCAGGATAGCATGAGTAACCAAAGGATGTATTGCCTTGATTTTAAAAACATCGCGGTAGACGGCACGCAACCAATAAATAATAAAAATAATCTTTAGCAGAGAATGCCCTTTATTATTGATTGATTACGTTTAGTCGTGATTATAATTATGTAGATAGTGTCTAATTTTTATGCCGATTTTAAAAATTTTGAGCCAGACCAAAAGTGAGCAAAGAATTTCATTCTTATCTGACATGTAACCTACTCATAGTAATTATTCAATTGGTTTTAGTTTGTTGAAGAAAGCTTATTATTCTTAATTTTTTTAAACTGTACCGGTTTGATGGTGTTCCATGCAACGATACCTTTTCAACTTCAAACTGGGACTAAACAACGTCAAAATGAGAATAAACAATTTCAAAATGAAATACACAATTTCAATTTGAGAAAAAACAACTTCAAATTTTGTTAACGGTAGTTTTTGGAAAATGACAATTACATGGTTGTGACAGGACATAATTAATTATTGTTATTTGTTGCTGGTGCTCATTAATCTGAAAATATAAAAAATGCCGTACATTAAGAAAGTCGATGCTGATAGTGTAAAGAAGCATATTCGAGCTTTATACAATAATAATGGAGACTGGAAAGCTCTTGCAATGGGCGAAACGCCAACAAAAGGGAGAAGAAAAAACGTGGAGGAGAGAGAAGAAGCAAATTACTATATGAAGATCGCGTATTTACGGAAGAGTACATTCAGAAAATCCTAAAATTACTTTGAAAGAAATGAAGCTAAGAATACAAAACAGTTATCATATCGAGTGAGTTCGGACACATTCGGTGGATATCTCAATATGATAATTGTTTTACATTTTTAGTTCCATTTCTTTCAAAGTAATTTTAGGATTTTCCTGATTGTACTCTTCCTTAAATAGGCGATGTTCATAGATAGAGGGAGAAGAGAGCCTATTTACGGAAGAGTACAATCAGGAAAATCCTAAAATTACTTTGAAAGAAATGAAGCTAAAAATGTAAAACAATTATCATACTGAGGTATCCACCGAATGTCTTATACATATGCAACCCAAAAAGCTTTATGCGAGGAGTGGCGCCTAATAGCTAGGAGTTTGCATTGTAATTTTGGAACCAGCTTACGTTATATCAAATTATAACTTGCAGAAGGTTTGAATGCTCAGTTTTATTGAAAGTAAAAATTAGACTTAATAAAAGATAAGGCAAAAAGTTAGTTTTAACAAAAATTAGGGCAAAATTAATTAAATGAATAACTGTAAATGACTTTTGAACCGTAACAAGAGACAGAAACAAGCCCATAAGTTAAACATATTAACTTACAACGTGAGATCTATTGCGACGGAAGAAAGACTCGAAGAACTTGAGTATGAACTAAGTTTTATAAACTGGGACGTTCTTGGAATTAGTAAGGTTAGAAGACGAAATGAAGAGTGCCTCCAACTGAAATCAGGAAATCTCATATACTTCAGACATCAGGCCAACTCCAGCGTTGGTGGAGTGGGCATATTAGTTAACGAAAAACTGAAAAAAGAAGATAGGTGTTATGAAGTCCATTTCCGACTGATATACATAACAATGAGACAAATGGAATACTTTAAAAATCATACAAGGGTACGCTCCTAAGGGGCAACACACAGACGATGAAGTCATAGAGTTTTACGAGGACGTATCAGAAGGCTTTAAAACGCAACACACGTTGATAATAGGTGACTTCACTTGTAAGATAGGCAAGCAAGAACAGGGGAAGGAGTATGTAGGATCTCATAGTTGTGGGAGTAAGAAACCCGAGGGGATCGATGCTAGAAAACTTTCTGGAAAACTACTTTAACATGAATACATTCTTCAAAAAGAAAGACAATAGAAAGTGGACGTGGATAAGCCCCGACGGGAAGACCAAAAATCAAATTAACTACGTGCTTTCGAAATACCCAAATGTAATCGAAGATGTACAAGTTTTAAACAGATGTAATACAGGAAGCGGTCATCGGCTGGTCAGAACGAAAATTAAAATAAGCAGAAAGGATATTAGAAAGCAGAAGATGGGAAAAGCACTGTAAGAAGCTATAGACTGTGAGAAACTAAAAGAACATACCACTGACATGCGGTATGATGGCATACCGCTCCAAAAATACATTCGGTTGTAAAACGAGTTTTACAAAAGATTACTAGAAAACCATCACGTGGTGTGTAACTGTAACTATTGTCAACTGCTGCAGTTTCAGTATGCGTTTAGTTTTTTTATTACGTTGACGTAAAGTTTTCTTGCGGTATCACGTACCGCATGTCAGTGACTACGTTCCCATAGTTGGTATAGTTAAAAGCAATGCAATTATTGTAAATATTTTCTATTCTAACCTTTTTTTAAATTAATATCATTAATTTGTTACTTTGAATCAGAGCAGACGGCCAGGGGAATCGAACCCGCGACCTCCCGAACGCTCGGTAAGAGAACTGAAGGTCGATGTGAAGCTATTTATAGTCCTCTGTGCCAGGCGCGCGGAGTGGGTAACGCTGATTGGTCGTTCGAGTGCAACGTAATCCGTTGGGCGTTGCCGTATGACGCACAGTGGTTGTAATCCTTTAGTTAGATCATGTATCACAGGAGTCCACGTTTTACTAAGCTCAATGCCATCTTTCCTGTTTATATTATTTGGATTTTTTTCTATTTCTATGGCTTCACGTATCACTCGCGGGAAGTAGTTAGGTATTCTGACAAGTACTCTGGCGTGCTCAAATTCTAAAGTGTGCTCATTTATAAACGGCTGATTTTGTGATGCGTTTATGTTTGCAATCGCCTTTATGTACTTGAAGTCTTAGATCGACGGACCTACCAGTCTGTCCAATGTAACTCGAGCCCCAAGAGCAAGGAATGCGATATACGCCAGCGGTTTTTAAGCTTGGAATTTTGTCTTTTACCGATCTGAAGCCGTTACCCAAAGTTTACTTGCTCGTGAACACAGTTTTGATGTTGCATCGTTTCAAGACACGTCCTATCGCATCAGTCGAGCCTTTGATCATGCAAGCTGCAAGGTCTTGCGAAACGTTAGTTAATATGGATATACAAACAGCAAAATGGCCAAATCTGCCTAAGTATCCTTCACAAGGTCCTCAAACAACACGAGCCACCAAAGAGCATGGCCATCGCGCGAGTTTTTACTCGAGTTCACACGATGGCACCTTAAGCCAGAGAATGTTGGGTGTTCATCTACAAATACTACGCTGTCTATGCCGAAATTCTATGTTAAGAAGAAAAATAAATTAGCCTTGAGAACCTACATCAATGTGTACACAAATAGTTCAAAATGTAAGTTACTGAGTTTGTATCGCTTTTATTTCTTCGCTTATGAAAGTTTTACTGTAAGATTCAGTAAAACCTTCTTCCACAAATGAGCAATTTACCGCTAATAGAATTTTGCCATTGGTAAGCCAGTGCTGCACAGCTCGGTCTGACCTATACTTGTGAAGGTCGAAGTTCGCCATTACGCCAGGGTTAGTGTTTGCTTTTATAACTCGGTTTTATATTAAATTTTTCTGTCTTTTGGATTCAGTTTGAAATTTTCGTAACGCGTATCTCTTAAAATTTTTGAATTCTCAGGAGTTTCTAAATTTGTAGAATACAAAACTGGTTTTTGCGCAAATTATACCTCGCAACGGATGCCCATTCTAGTAATTTAATTACTGAATCTGTTCGCGTGCGTGCTAAATTCGCAGTTTACACTTACGACATTTTAACACTGACTCGCTGGCCCGTAGTAGTAGGATCACATGAAGTCGAAGCATAAGTTTATTTTCATTTTCGTCTGATGCAAGATTGTCGCATCTAGTTTTTAGTTATTGCTGGTTGCTAGAAATAGCATTATATTTTTGTTGAAAATTATAACTAAAGAAATCTTCCAGCATAAAAAGATGCATACGTGGTTTTTCTACCCGATTTAGTTAGTGCTTTGAACGAAATGAATTTATACAATTTAAATGGTTGCAGTCAATGACAGATTTATATATTGCATGTATTTGCAAAAGCAAATATGAAATTTAGTTACCTATACAGAAATAGCAATTAATTGTGACAATCGAAAGAGACAATGATTGTATACATAAGATTGCAGCAAAGCTATTGTATCCTATTCGTCGATATTTTCATATTTCCATAAGTACAAATGGCCTCATAATTAAATAGTGTTTATTTGAATGTGTGGTCTAGTTAGCTGTTATCGGTGTTTACGTACGTTGTAGCGCACATTTTTAACTGTCATAATAAGTAACTATGTAACCGGTTTTACCAGAAATAGCAGAGCAATTGTTTGACGTTAAGTTGCTTGTTTGTATAATAAGACTAATGCATTTCTATCACCAATAAATAATTTGTGTAGTATTTGATGCAAATATTGAATTAAATATGAGGTTATGTGTCTAATCATATGATGTAATGCACGACATGAGTTCAACAATTCCAAAGTTAACTACACTACAAAGTCAAATGAACTGCTGGAAAAAGAAACAAACGCATATCTATACCTATATGCAAAATTTTAATCAAATAGCTTCATTGTGCATTTCTATTGTGTTTCTTATAATGTTAAAAACTAAACAAAATTTGCCGTATTCTGTTCAATTACTATAGAAATAATCGAATTATTCAGTTTCTTTTAAGCCTTCAATCGTCTCCTCATTTCAAAAATATTTATTTGTATGCGTTTCTCTTTCTTATACTCACGCATTCTGTTTTGTTGTTCATGTTATCTCATTGCAGTTATATTTACTTATGTGCCTATCCGTAGGTATAATTATTTATCGTCAAAAATACTTGGGATGCAACTGCTGTAGTTTTAGGAGTAAAAATTTCCGTTTCGAAAAAAATAGCGTTTCTATGCATTTAAATTGTAAGCAATAATACGCATAAGCATGGTTTCCAACACAAACTCCTTTATGTTTGACTTTGAAATAATATGTATGCATAAAATTGCTAGAGTCAGGGCTGGAAGCAATTAGAAAAATATTTTAGTTTTAATTTTAGGTAGTATCCCAACGATTGTCCCAAACAAATTATGACTACCTTTTCACTCCAACTTTGTTTTGATGCTGGTTCAGTACTGGGACATTTTAGAACTCAATCAGTGTTTACTACCAACAGGATAGCATAAATTGAAAAGTCTGCTTGCTTGTACAACTCCGATTTTCGTAGGTGTTTTGTGCAACATGACCTCAGAAAAATATCTCTACAGAATTTCAACACTTGAAGTTTCCTGCGTCCTTGATGGGATTCCTGTATTGCGTCATGCATGTGGTTTGAATTTCACTGCACATAAAATTGTTGAATTACCACTCTTAAGGATTGCAACATTATTTATAACAAATATTTGTAGGTAGGCTGGATGGATGAGTACATTCACAATAGTTGTAGCCCAAAGGGTGTAGTGATTTTGCTCTTATTTATATTTGTTGTTTTAACGATTCCTCTAGAAATTATGTTTTCTTGGAAATCGCGCAAGAAATAATACAGGTCCACAAAAAAGTTATTTTTTAACGTCTTTTGATAGATCCTTGCCTTTTAGTAATGTTGTACTTCGTAACCAGAAAGAGCGAACGAGCACACTGTTTTCAGGTTTGCTTAATACGTGGGCTTTTCCTTTGTTTTTTGTTATTATACAGGGTACAACTGCTGGTATTGAAAAATTTAAAAATAAGTTCCTATAGCCAGGGCCGCCTATATAGCTTTGGATGCGCCATTGGGCAAAAAACACAATTGCCCCCCCCCCCCCTCCTTCCCCTCAGCAGAAAAATATATAATTTATTTTATACAACTGATATTCACTTAGTGACTTAAATTTAAACTTAAATAATAACAATGTTAAAAGAATCTTTTTTGTTGCAGTTCTTTGTATTATAATAATCGAGAATTTAAAACTACACTAAACAGTAAATTGTACATTTTTATTACTTCCTTTTACTACTATAAAGGAAGTATTGGATTCACCCCAAAAATTCGAAATTGAGTTTTCAACAGATCTTCACGTTTTAGAGTCCCCTGATCCCAAAAAACATATTTTTTTTCATTGGTCTGTCTGTCTGTCTGTCTGTCTGTGTGTCTGTCTGTGAACAGAATATCTCAAAAACGAAAAGAGGTATGGCATTGAAACTTCATATATAAGTTTTGTGTACTATGTAGATGAGACAGCAAGCTTTTGAAGAAAATCGCATAACCGGAAGTAGGTGTTTACTCTTGTGATTTTTCAGTTTTTTTCGATTTTTTCAAAAACGGCTCTAACGATTTTTTTT
>CALNHX010012423.1:0-25301 GCA_940337035.1 Agriotes lineatus
ATGCGAAATGTACCTGTACTTTGTCATCATGATTCATATTGATAGAGACTAATAAATACATATAATGTTATCAAACGCGTAGTTAGTCAGCTATTCAGCTATCAAATGTTGTTTTATAAAAGCTATTTATAGTATTTTCCAGGAAGCAAATGAAGAATTCTAATTTCTTGATAATCTCGAACAGGTCTTATCGACTGAAATCAAAACTGAATTTGAAAACAATACTATAAATTTTGTATTTTTTATATGCAGTTTTTCTTTGCAACCATTGATACTAACTTTGATTTGTTGAAAGCATTTGACAACCCCAACCGTAAATAATGTTCCATCTACATATATGCAATTTATTCTTCTACCATTTCGAATCGCAAATGCATTTCTGCATTTGCAGTCTACTGATAACTGCAGTTCTCGTCTTAAGAAAGTCGAAGAGAACAATGCAACAGTTTCACCGGGCTTGGTGTTCTAAACTTCATCGCTTCTTGTTCTAGGTAAATTTTGTGATAAAGTTTAATTTTAAAAAAGTTCAGCTGGCCAGATTTTAATGCACTTTTATTGACTCGCATGCAAACCAATTTGAAGGAGGTAAGGCCAAATGTTAACAACCCGTGACCACTCAAAAGCTGGACAATTTATGTCAGAATTTTATTTGTTGATGTCAATGTGATGTTGTCAAGAAATAAAAATGCCCAGCGGTGGAGAAATAACAATCTTAAAAAGTACTTTAATGGTTATTGAGGCTATAAAACGCGTTTGCTACTGTTTGTTTCGGTGAAGCCTAATGATCTGAATTTCTAAGCCACAGTGTTGCGACATACTTTTTAACTTTGCTAAAACATCTTCTGAATTATATTTTCATACTCAGGAAGATAAATAGCTGGAGAACTATAGTTTGTACACATCACAGAATATTTGATTATAGTGGGAAAAAGAAACATGCTTGTTATATTTAACGAACACTAAGTTAATTAACTTTCATTTCTTTCTTTTTTTCTATGCTTACTGATTTTGTACATGCCAGATTTACATACAAGTAACAATAGAATAATTATACTTACAAGACAGAAATTATAAGAAGCATGGTGCGACAGCAACTAACATATCAGTACAACACATCGAAGTACTAGACGTAAAAAATGCTTTATATATTTTTGTGCGGTTTTCCTGGTGACTCATGTTTGATAGTGATTGATAAGTGTAAAAAACTTAATCGCAAACGATTAAAATAATGAACTTTTATGTATATTCTAAACGCTTATTATTTCTCATCATAAAGTATTTTTCTATCTAGGTACTTGAAAAGTGAAGGTGGGGGTCTATAGTTTTCCCTATAGGCACCGAAACGGTACGATTTTTGATGTTGAGATAAACAATCAATTAGGAAGAAACTGAGCTACCCATTAATTGATAACTTGGAAGTAGATGCAAATGATTATTTAACGCAATGATTGCAAGATGTTTTAATTAATTCAAAACTCACAGCAAATGTGTTGTTAACGAATTATCAACATATTGTGGTGGTTGATAATTATTGCCGCATTGAAAATAGTAATTGCTCCGTAAATAATTAATAAGATAATTGCAGGAATTTATATTTCAAGGTTCAAAAGAAGGCAATTAATTAGTAGTTGATTAAAAAAGCCGTAACAATATTGAGTGTGTTCGAAACAAAATCAATATTGTATTAGAAAATAATAAAACCTAACCGGGCATTTAAAATTAATATGGTTAAAATTATGTGTTTAGAGTATCTAATTTGGGTATGTTACAATTTTTATGAATAAGAATAACTGTTGGTTCATGCCAGACCTTGAGATAGTATTGCTCTTCCAGATATGTCTCTTATGTTTTGCGGTGTTTCTTTGACACACCCCTTGTTTCCAACATCTCTGTTAGAATTCTATTAAACTTTCTGAAATACCTTATAAGGCGTTTTCGCTTTCCAGTCTTCATTTGTCTTTTATTCGATTATAATCGTCGCGTCCTATAGCTTTATGTAGGTTCACCTTTTTATGTCTTCAGTAATTATATTTTGGCTTTTCTTGTTTCCTTTTCTTATTAGAGATTTTACCAGCTCAACAATTAATTGTTATACATGGTAGAGATCTTAAACATAGTAATATAACAGATTAGCAGAAAGGTAAATAGTACCTAATTGAACATATCAGTTGTTTGCTTAATTATCACCACCGTTACTTAGTCACTGTTAGTCCTCATCACTACTAGTTTCATTCAAGGAAATCTCTTGTGGGAGTTTTCGTTTTAGTCTGGTGTGTATCTCTCTCCGTCCGAGTTCACAAAAGGTTGCACTCGGACATTTATGAAGATTTTGATGAAAGTTCTTGGTTGGTTTCTTAATGTGTTCGTGGACGGTTGTCATTCCAAGTTCATTGTGGAGTTGTTTATTTGTAACAAGCCAGGGGGCATTGGCTGCCGTTCTAAGTACTTTATTTTGTAGCACTTGAATTCTGTTTGGCTTGTGATGTGTTACCCCAAATTGTACACCCATATAGACCAATGGCCGTATCAGTGATTTATATAGTAACATGACACATTCAGCTTGTAGAGACGACTTTTTGTTGATCAGCGGGTAGAGTTGCACTAGTCTAATGTGACCCTCATTTAGCTTTTTGTTGACATGATACTTACATGTTAGGCGGGTGTCTAGGTATATGCCTAGGTATTTAACTGGTTCATCTGATGCATTCCAGGGTATATCATAATTATCAATGTACAGTAATTGCGGCTGAATAATTCGTCTAAGGGTAAAGATTTTGGTAGAGCACTTAGTATGATTAACTGTCATGCTCAATTTTTTAAACCATCTTGCTACTGTATTCACAGTTTTTTGTAGTTGGGCTACTGCTTCCGATAAGTTTACATTTTTGGTTAATAGCACTGTGTAATCAGCATACAGTGCTAGGTCTGCATTGGTATTCGGAATATCTTGTAAAAAGATATTAAATAAGGTAGGGCCCAGTATGCTACCCTGCGGTGCTCCTACTTTGATTGGTCGCATTGTAGATGGCTGCAGGTATTTTTACTGTAAATGAATGGTTTTCGAGGTATAAGAACCGTATTGCTTTTAGATAATCTGAAAAGTGTAACTAAGATATTTTGTATTTGAGTCCTTGTATCCACACCCTATCAAAGGCCTGGGCTAAATCTATAAATACTACTACTGTATATTGCTTGTACTCAAAGCTATTCTCTATTATTTCAACAATGCGTCGTAGCTGGTCGCAAGTGGAGTGTCTCTGTATAAACCCAAATTGATATTTGGAGATGAGATAGAGGTTGTTAATTTCGTCGTTCAATCCTTTGCTAATTACACTTTTAAGATGGTTGTTAATAGACTAATAGGTATGTATCCACTCAATTCTTTTTTGTTTTTTCCTGGTTTAGGAAACGTCCATATGATTCCGTGCTTCCATTTGCTAGGGAAATAACCGACCCTGAGACATGTATTATAGAGTGTGGATAGGTATGCCAACGCCTTTCTTGTGAGATTTTTGAGTGTAAAGTTCGTTATCTCATCCTCCCCTGGTGCTTCATTAGGTGGAAGAGTTTTTATTATGTTAGCTAGTTTCTTAGGGGATGTTGGTTTCATATTGGCATACCCAGAGGGATATTGTATGTTCGGAGTAAAGATGTGTTTCAAATTATTGGCAAAGGCTTCACATTTCCCTTCATCTGTATTTAGAATTTCATTTCGCGTGTGTGTAGATGGTAATTCATCTGGTTGACGAAAGATCTTTCTTGTAGTCTTCCATAGGCATGGGTCATCAGGTTCATAAGTTACCTTGTTTCTGGTACGTTGCCATTCCCTACGAAGTTGGGTTTTTTTGTTTTATCAAGTCTATTATATACAGCGGAGGCATTTTCGGATTTGTATATCTAGGGTTTTTTTTGATAATTATAGCTGTTTGTATACTTGTTTCTGATTTTACTCATATTTTTAGAGCCGATTATTAACTCCTTAGTAATTTTATTTCGGCACAACCTACCGAGTATTGTTTTTGACCTCAGCCATTTTTAGAGATTTACAATTTTTGTTGTGAAAGGTCTCATGAAGCTGCACAAGTTTTGCAAAAACAGCAATCGCTTTTGCGTTAAAAATGTTGGAAAATTAAGAAAAGTCGAGTAGGTGACGCCGACGGATGTAAACATGACATCGTCTATAAGAATGATTTCGTCGCCGGTTTATGTGGAATATTAATGCAAAGAACAAAAAATTGTTCCGCCGAAATTGATCGCTTTTCTTTGTACGTCTTGTCGATTTGTATTCGGGCTACCAGTTGTTACACGAGGAATTTCTATAAATTAAATAAATACTCGATTATGCTTAACGAAAACAAAACACTGTGATTCAGGAATTGTCTTGCGGTGTAGCGAAGTTTCGCCAACTAGTTCCTGAGCAGGATGGGGAGTGTTGTCGCGTCCGAAGTAAAAGACCTACAACTGTTGGTGTAAATCCTTAAACCACGCAAAACATTCTCAAATAACAATTAATAAAAATCCGAAACTGCTACAACCCAATGTTTATTTCAGCTCGAAAAGAAACATAAGTCTAGTACAGAGAGATCAATAAAAAAACCAATTAGGGCAGGCTGTGATATGTGTTATATGTTTGGCAATACTGAAGTGTATTGTCAGTCTATGTCAAATTCGAGATTTGCAGGTTAAGTTTTACGTCAGTCTGTGTCAAACAACAAACAAAACCTAACCTACTAATCTCGAATTTGACATAGACTGACAATACACTTCAGTACTGCCAAACATATAACACATATCACAGCCTGCCCTAATTGGTTTTTTATTGATCTGTCTGTACAAACAAAATTATTCAGAAGGGCACAAGAGAAGCAGCGAATGCTACACTCATATACAGTCAGGTAAAATCGTATTAGGTGTACACCTATAATCTTGTATATTTTCATGTATTTCTAGTGATTCATTTTAGCCTAAGGTTTTATTTATTTTGTTGTAATTGTAACGTTGATTTTATTCTAAGTTTTATTTAAGTTTTACTAGTTATGAATGTAAAGTTGTTTATAGATGTACACAGTTCTATTGGCAAAATGGAATTCAAGTAATCTTAATAAATAGCAAATTGTTGTACGATTTCTTTCGCACTACCTTACACGTGCACGTCTTCCAACCGTAAAACCGGGCAAAAATGGAGTACGTGGGCCAACATTCGCATATGACGTTCGACTACGTTAGAAACCAATGTCTACACTTCAATTCGTATAATAACCGTCAATGAGCAATATACAAAAGCTTTAGTACTCCCTCACCAATAACATTATCGCAAACACGGATCGTTGTTGAACGTGTCCAGCGACCACAATCCTCGAATCTGATGGCCACTATAAAAATACCAAAGGGCACTCAGCAAGAGAACCAATATGATCTCATAAGGAACCATGCTGCCGCAGACAAATTTCCAATTTTGTCGTAACAATCTGCAAGAAGTCATCATCGCGATTCGTGAGTAAAGCGGTTTACAATAAAGTATAGTATTCACATAAGGTATATATATATTATTATTGTGCGTTTTCGCGAACTACGAAATAGCTAGGCCACGATGGGGTACCTAGAGATGCATAATCCACAAGTCGGCGACCATAAAGAAGCCACAGTACGTTCTGGTTCTAGGTTCTGTGATAAAGCTGACCCAAAAACTGTAGAGTTGAAGGAAAAAACGGTCTGAAACACTTCGGAAAGATGGATATTTTGCATAGCTGGACAGCACGCCCAAACTACTTACAAATACTTTTTCTAGGTGTTTCCCGTGATGGTGTTAGAGCCTCAAAAGCCAAATGCAATAGGCGGGGTAGCTAGAAGTCGAGGTTAGAGGTCGGCTAGGGGTGCGTTTTGCTTCTGAAATATTTCTGAATTCTAGAATAACTAGATGAACTTCAGTGAGTGCATATACAACACATTAATGCTGATCGGAACTTCCCAAGTTATTGAGTGATTTCAAATCCACATGAAGTGCATCTCCCAAGCAACAACCACACAGCACCAAAAGCAATATATCACTCAATCTACCCAAGACGACTACAGGAAATCGCTCTCTCTGTACAGGCAAGCTTTAGCCCCAATAATTTTTAAAATCGCACAGAAATGGACCAGCTAATCTCAAGACTGTTCCTGGATATTAAATTAATTCCAATTTGAGCATAATTTTCACGTAACACAGTAATCTACGTTAAGCGGTTGCACAACCGTTCTTAACTCTTCATACTCGTATAATTAATTTGGCTCTTGAATATTTTGACTTTGCTACTGAAATATGTTATTGTTACAGTTATCAAAAAGCATTTTTTTGGGATATTTTAAATCTTTAAGGAGCTGGAGCCCTCTGAACTTCGCTACATCAAGCTGCAGGCTCACTGTGCATTTAGGTCTGTATGGTTGATGCCTTGAGGTCTTTGAATTATATTCAAAACTTGAGAGAAATATTTCCCATCTTCTCTGGATAGCGAGTGTATATACGAGAGTTCGCTTCGAAAATACCAGTTCGTGCCCCCCCCCCCTCAGGGAGAGCATCGAATATTGCGAATATACAGGTTGAATTGTATCCAGCCTACTACGTTTGCTAAAGTTTAACTTATAACCGTTAGGTTGACATACTTCGCATAAACTGATTACAATACTCGACTTTTCAATAATTGAAGAATTTTTATATTTTTAAGCCAAAATTATATGATTGTAAAATTCTCATTTAAGCATGGGTTTTGTTAATAAATCATAAAAACAAAAATAATTTTTTCATAACATATCTTCGCTATTTATGATATATAAAAGACAGTTTTAATTAACATTTTACATGTCTGAAAAACAAAGGAAAATTAGATTAGCGAACACGTTATGTTTATTTGAACTTGTATACTTACATTTATTTATTTTAGTAGACATTTAAGTTTATGGCAAACATTACGACTTTTTATTTTATTATTTTAAATAATTATTATTAAATTTGATTAAAGATACATGATTATTTAGGATGATAAGTTAATTTAGCAAATTCCACAATTAACATATTGTTATCATCAAAAGGTTTACCGTTGGCTAATCTCTCAAAATCAAACCTAACATAGCTACTTAGATACAATTGCCTGCCGACCAGCTCAGTTACGGAAACGGTGTGTACAGCTCTTTAAAAGAAATATGCAAAACGGGCGCCAACGCTATTTTTAACAAATAAGCGAGTGTATCCAGGCAGTAGAACGACAATCCGTAAACTCAAGTAACACAATAAATCTGAAAGAGAGCACAACTCAATCATCGGTAGCAGTAACAAATAATAAATAACCACAGTAAAGTATCACAGTATAATCGGCATTTAAATATCACAGTACAATCGACAAAGCATTTAATGTACAAGCTTACTCAAGCACTCGTAGTGAGCTTCTAAAATAGCGAATGCGCTACTAAAATTCCGGAACGCCTAAAACTGGGCAATCTTAGGAATGCCAACAAACAATGCAAATGATCCTACAATACAGTTAAAAACTCTTGCATAAATGAACCATAAATTACCGGTAACTGCATAATAACTAAAAATGGTTGAGCGGATGTTTGGGAAAATCAGAAACTAAATTACCGCAAGCGGAGAAGCGGCTGCACAAATTCGCGAACAGATAAGTCATCAAATAACTATATAAGTACAGTCTAAAGTAAAACCTGTTAGCGGCTTCCGTCGAGCACTTCCAGCATGCTTATCGAAAGTCCAGGCGTGATGAAGACTTTCGCAACAAAACGCAGCAAGCCAAGGTCGCACACAGAAGACAGCAGCGGCGACAGCTGGGATCCAACCGTTGAACTAAGCTCCAAAACGGCTTAATCGAAACTGCTTACTCGAAATTCGGAACTAATGGCCCATAACGGCATACTCAAAATGATTTACCCAAGACTGCTTACTCGGATTGATTTGCCCCAGGCTGCTTACTCGGACTGAGTTGCCCCAGGCTGCTTGCTAAGGAAAACGAAACCCAAAATAAATGCATGAAATCCTTTGCTAAACGACCAACAATATAAAGCGGAACTCACCCGGGATGAACTGGGAAAAGGAGCATCGAAGGCTAGATGCGGCATGGCTTAGAATAATTTCTCCAGCATAATGTCCAAAATACTATATGCTTCGCTCTACAGCGAGGCCCCAAAGCTTTCATAGCTACCAAAATCTGAAGTGCTGTATAGCGAGAGGACAAAACGGATCACCAAAACTAGCATCAAACATCTCCACAGCGTTCCGCCAAACCAAAAGCGACGCTTTCAGACAAAAGAATGCGGCCTCGAGAGCGCTCCGGCCACAACGCGGTCGAGCAAGGCTAAAGCCAAGCGTGAAGATAACGATAACAAGCCCCACAGAAATCGCAAATTATCGAAGGCGTAAAACCAGCATTGCGGAACTACAGAGAGTGCCGAAAAACCGTAACAATATATACATTGATACATTATGGAATGGAAAGCCGTAAATGAAATGTAGATAAGTGAATGCAAGGTTATTTTCATATGTATGCTTATCAGTAATTGGTAGAACGCAGGAAATTTTAAGCTTACATTTAACATAAGCAGGGAAATATTAAATTAAATTGTTAAAAGAAAAAACTAGAAATATATGTAGCAGATACGTAAATTATGAAAAGCCTAAAACATTCGTGAAATAATTTTAAGCGGTATCGAATAGCTGCTTCCGGATCTTGTTACGGTATTAAAAGAACTTTACGACACCCGCACCACGGAATCAGTCCTGAAAAACTGGCACACTTGCCCTGAAATCGGTTCGAAATAGGCTAATAGGCCACGGCTGGAACGCTCAGGGAGTCGGGCGTGAGTCACACGATACGTTCTGGGCAAGCGTGTTGTGGCATAATATACAGGGTGTTAATTAAGTACGTAGACAAACTTTAAGGGGTGATTCCTTGATCAATTCTAAGATAAAAAGTTTATACAAACATGGGACCTAAACGGCTTCGTTTTCAAGATACAAGGTGTTGAAGTTTAAACAAAAACAGTTTTTTTCAAAAATTTGGAAAACGGATAGAGGTATTCTAATGAAACTTGGTGTAGGTTAGTATTTCAGAAAGTGGCATTGTTCAGTCAAAATAAATTTAATTTATTTCCACCAGTGGCGTGCATCGGGGCGATCTCAGTTACATTATTTTAGAAAAATCTGATACGCCACTGTTTTGGAGAAAAAAGTTTTGTAGCTATTGTAAGATTGTGTTTTATTAAATAACATTTTTAAAAGCTTCCTTAAACTGTATTTTGAAAACGAAGCCGTTTAGGTCCCATTAACGTCCAATGTACGAAATTGCTGTTACAGATATTTCCATTTTTCTCGCAAAATGTATATTCTATCAAAAAAATAAAAGATACATCTTTTGTATAGTTTCAATGGATAAAGCTAAAAAACTTGTCGTGTTGACCAAAAAACAGTGGCGTACCAGATTTTTTTGAAATAAGGTAGCTGCGGTGGCCCCGATGCACGCCACTGGTGGAAATAAATTACATTTATTTTGACCAAACAATGCCACTTTATGAAATACTAATATACACCACGTTTCATTACAATACCTCTAGGCGTCTTCCAGATTTTTGAAAAAAAAGTAATTTTTGTTTAAATTTCAACACCCTGTATCTTGAAAAGGAAGCCGTTTAGGCCCCATGTTTGTATGAACTTTTTATCTTAGAATTGATCAAGGAATCGCCTCTTAAAGTTTGTCTACGTACTTAATTAACACCCTGTATATATAGGGTATGTCGAAATTATGAGGGCGCCACCAAGCCTGTCTTAACCCGGCTAACCGGGCCTGGACGGTTAGACGGGAGCGAAGCACGCAAAATACTCCGCCGATAGGATTACTCAAGAATTGCAAGGTCAAATAACAATTTCGGGATTGCCTTATGCAAGGATTGTAATTAGGTGTCAATCCGACCGCGACTACGCAGCTGTCTCACCCACCTGTACGCTCAAAGCTCCCTCGTTCCGTCGCACAATAATCTGTACAATGAAGGGGGCGCTTATCTGAAACAGAACATGCACAAGTCGAAACAAAACAATAGTTCCCTTAGCTAACAAATCATGTATTGACTAACGAGCTTACAATGGGGCAGCAGAGTGCGTCGCCCTGTATCTAAACTAGATTATTAACTAGGGGCACCAGCTGGCGCGCGCGCTCTAAACTTAGCGACAGATGTTGAACAGTAATGAACAGTAATGAACAGTAATGAGCAGTAATGAGCAGTAATGAGTACAAATATGCTGGCGCGACGCCTTATGCAGCGAACAGCAAAGATCAAATTAGCACTCGCGACATGGACAGTCTGCAAGTCTGAATGAATGCACAAATATGCTGGCGCGACGCCTTATGCAGCGAACAGCAAAGATCAAATTAGCACTCGCGACATGGACAAATATGACGAAAGTGCCTGTAGGCACCAGAGATGTGACGGCTCGCTCGCGTTCACAGCGGTAATCAGTTCAAAGACACATACCTTAATAATGTAGGCGGTTAGGGAGCCTGGTACAGTCGAGTTGCGACAGGCTGCAGTCGTAGGTGGCAGGTACCTTCGATGTTCGACGGCTATAGGGATGAGTGCACATCCGCCTTAATGGCGACATGAAGCGCGTCAGGACGCGTACAACGGGACGACGAAAAATGGGCCACTTTCGTTCTGCGGGACAGATCCTCGTAGGTCGAGATGAAGGGGGCACGACCCCTTACTTACGGAAGCAGGAACTGGGCTCAAAAACACCCACGCTACGCCGAAGACAGTTCGAAAACTCTCACACACAACCACCACACAAGCGTTCTCTGCAACGGACTGCGGTTGACTGCCCAGAGGGAAGCGCTGGCAAAGGTCACCTTGGTCGTGTCCCCACGTGACTAAACCTCGGCAGCCAATTGCGGGGCGATAAAATGAAACAACTTAATGCCGGCATCAATGGTATCACGCCTCAGCGGCGTGCCTTCTAGAAGATTCGGAATTCTTGCGGGCGATACGCTCGGCTGCCACGGCGCCATCAGAGGGGAGCTCCAACCGACGAAAAATGCTGCGCTTGGGGCCAAATATGTGCGAAATCATGATTCTGGAATTAGGCGATGGAGCCAAATAAAGAACTAAAAGGGTTTAGCATACGGGCACGCTGCCCTAAAGCCTAGGTGGCTATTTAAAATACCAAAATGACCTAACAATCTCATTACTTAAGCCTTGTTATATTATAACGGTAGGATAGATGATAAAATATATTTTCAGTTGTAGTCTGTTCACGGTTGGGAGGCTAGCGCTTTTGAGCCCCTAAGGAGCAGCCGCCACTGATAAAGCTAGGTATATCACTAACGCATCTAAAGATAGAATCCAACCTAGATTTGTAGTCCGATCACTCCTCGGAGCTTTACAAATGAAAGACCAATTGGTCAACACTTTAGATAAATAATTAAAGACAGAATACATCCAAATCTACCGCGTAAAATAAAAGACGAAATTGAGATAGCAGTAGAAAGACTTGTCATAACAATACCGGATATCATGGCAAAACAAGATTTCCCGATAATCATAAAGGAAGCAATAGTTCAAGAACTGTGATTAAGAAAAATATGGCTACGCAGCAGATACCTAGATGATAAACGACAATTAAATTGTGCCACCAAAGAACTCAAAGAAATAATACGGATACTCCAAATAGCCGACCAAATTACTTATTCTGGAAAATAATTACGTCTTTTAAACAACCAAATCAACGAGTGCTCTCTATAACTAAAGAATATGGTTTATATTTTTGCGAAACACCAAGAAGACTTGAAAGAATACCCAAAAGCTTCTTATCAACCTTTGCTCTCAATAAAACCCTTTAAAGTGACAACAATTACAAACACGATAAAATCTCTTAAATCTCAGAAGACACCCAGATATGATATGATCACAGGTAAAATATTTAAAAGAGCTCCCAGCAATCAGATGGTCAGTGATAATCACCATTTTTAACTCGACCCTTAGAAAAAGCCACTTTCTGTACCAGTTGCCCCAATTATTCTAATACAAAACCCTGGTAAACCCCGAAATAACGTAGAAGTATCAACTTTTTACCAGTTCTATCTAAGCTATTGAATAACGATTCTGATAATGGCAATGCACATAGAAAAAACTTTTATTCCAGGTTGGTTTTAGAAAAAATAATTCCACCATCGACCAAGTCCACAGAATGGTTGATATCGCGACAAGATCTAGCGTAGGGGTTAAGGTCGCACTTTTTTTTAAGTCAGTAGGCAAGCACGAAGAACTGACTCAGTTAGTTCACGTAAAGACTAACATACTACAAGAAACTGTTTTGGAGCCGACGTTACAGTCTAGGTATACTGCTGATTTTCCTACCAATATGGCATAATCACTGCAATATTCGCAGACGACACAACCATTCTTGTAACAAATTCTAAGTTGTAGCAATCCAACAGCTCCAGTCAAGCCTTGATGAAATACAAGCGTGGCCTAGAAGATGACACATACAAGTGAACGAGAACAATTAGTCCATGTAAAATTTACCAAATGCCGAGGCCAGTCACTATGTATCCATCTGGATAAAAGACTTACATGATGTATATATTGTTATAATATTGGTACAGGGGTCTAAAAATCAAATTAATGGGATTAAAGGATAACTCTAATTGGAAATTATAAAGATCAATTTAGATGTGAATTGGATATTAAAATTATTAAGATTCATTTAGTAAAGAAAGAAAATAGAATTTATAATTTAATAAAATGAAGCTGATTGAGAAGCAGAAGGATTCTAACTTAATTTAATAGCTAAAATGAATTTGGAAATTGATGACAAATACTTTTTCGAAATAGACTATTGAACATAGTAGGTAGTAATCAAATAATAAAGCTTTTATAGTGTGTTGGATTGAAAAAATAAGCGAGATCGCTAAGGAAATGTTTTTATTGATATATAAAATTTTGAAACGAAAAGATGTAACCGAATTGTGTAATTAAAAATTAATAAATAAACCCTTTTAAAAAGTTTATAAAACATGTTTGGTATATGAAAGGGTTGGAGTTTAAGATAAAATTAGCGTGGTGTAAAAGAAATAAAATGAAATCTTAAAAGTAAGAAGGTGAGCAGACTAAATAGAGGAAGATAAAGAATATGGTGAGAATACCAAACTAATGCAGTTCTAATCTACAAAAGTAAATAAAGAGAGAGACATACTAAATTGGGTTTGTTGTGGGATTACATTTGGCATTGTGCATCGATTGAATTGGACTACAACGAACGAATTTACAAGGGAAGAGAATCGCAAGGAAGTCATTGGCATAGTGAGCATGTTTACGGAGCTTGTCAAGTGAGGTCTCGTAGCTTGTCTCTGGTCGGGATTCTTGATGCTGAGCTGTAACATACTTCAAATGAGTAATTTGGATTGGATATTAAAGAAAAACAACTACAACTGGGGTCTGTTTGGATCTGTGC
Source organism: Agriotes lineatus (assembly GCA_940337035.1). NCBI lineage: Eukaryota > Metazoa > Arthropoda > Insecta > Coleoptera > Elateridae > Agriotes > Agriotes lineatus. Next base: position 13,487 of record CALNHX010012423.1, read on the forward strand.
TGTGATGGGGCTGTATAGGCTGATTCCTGGGGCAAACTAGTTTCTTGGGTTAAGTCAGTTCCAGATTCTGGACATTTTGGTAGTTTGGTTGTCAGTTGAGGCCTTCACCGTGGTTTTGAGTGGAGCAGTTGTGGTGTGATCAGTTGCAGAGTTGGACGAATTGGTTTTAGCAGAGGAGAGTGCTAAGTTCAATAAAATGTAAATTAATTCAGGTATTATATAAAAACTGAAATAAAATTAATGATTAAAGTGAATTAATTTAATTAAGAGAGTGCTTACTATTTGAGATTGTCATATGACCAATGTAACGATGAAGTATTTGTGATTGAATTTTCAAAAACTAGTTTGTCGTACCATTTGACAGAAGTTTAGAATTGTCATAATTAAAATAGGAACAATTTCAGAATAAGCAATCTAGGTAAAAATAATCCGCTCTGAGTTTCAGTCAAGTGTATATACAGGAGCTAGCCGAAAATAATTTTAAATATCCAAAATAAATAATAAGGCAATTATATTGATTAAAATTTAATTATAAATATAAAATATATGCAAAACAACGTGGAGCCTAAACCTTATCAATATATTTTGAGGAAGAGAGGGACGCATTATTACGGTCATTAATAACATTTCCTGAATGTCAAATAATATCTAAAAATGTTTCCATAATGTGCTGATTTGTAATTTTATATTTGTACAATATTTCTGTTGATGTGACAGTAATTTTGTTACAAACCATATTGAAATCACATTAGGTTTGCAGTGAAAAAATGTAATCAGAGTAGACTTTCGATTGTCATAACAAGCAAAATCTGTAAACAAAACAATTGGGGGAGTAAGCCAAGCTTGTTAGCTGTGTTCTGTTTGGCTTCCCCAATCCAATTAAAACTAAAATTATCAATAAATAAATACTGCAATTATCATTAAAAGTTGTGTAATTTATTAAGAGTGTCTTGTGATTCCTGTGGGAGTTTAGTTGGTGCTTGATAGTACTTCCGCCCAGATAAAAAAGTGCGTCGAAGTTGATCGATCAGTGGTTGGCGGTTTCGGAAGGAGTTTTTGACGAGCAGGCAGCGTAATTGAAACGTGAAGCGAGTGTGAACGAGGCAGCAGGTTGTCTTGGAGCAGTTTGGAGCCCTAGGTCGAGGCAAAACACTGAGTGGTGGGGTATAGCAGCCGAGAAAACCCCCGACAGCAACAAAGTGATGTTTATGGACCGTTGCAGACGTATTCATCAGCGTAGGGGCCTACAGCGACGGGGGACTCACTGCGAGGTTATTTGGAGCCCTATTATCTATCGAAGTAGCAGCAGAACAGGTCAGGAAAGTGATTCTAGAAAGCATTATTCTATTTTTGTATCAACTTCCGGCAAGAGCGTCCCTTGAGTGTTTTGTTTTATGACGTTTGTTTACTTACGCTTTTGTTGTCGCCAAAGAAACTTGTAATGACGTAAAACTGAACTGTGTCTTAAAGAAAATCGAATTTATTTAGACCAATTTGTGATGCTAGAACGCGATATCTGTTACTTGAGTCCCATTAGCTATAATGTCCGCATAGAAACGATCCCAGTAGTTGAATGTTATTGTCCACAGTTTTTAGTTTTCGAAATAATTATAAAAGGATCCAAATATTGAATTTGATAGCAAATGCAATTTAATTAGTTCTTATTATTTAATAGGTAATACTTACTAGAATGTAGAGACCCGACCGTGAGATAAGAGTCAACTCATTTATTTTATTAAATCCTTTATTTAACTAAATCATACAACACTATCACAATACATACAGCTTCGGCTCTATAACTCTTTGTGGTTCTTGGCCTGCTCAACAATCTTCCTCCATTTCTAAGTGTAAGTCACTGTTGTTACTTTCCTCTATGTTGGCACCTAGCACCCTTCTTCCGTTAAGTCTTCCATTGTCTATGTTTTCCTACTCATACTGTTTTTATTTTGATTAAGTGCTTCTTCGTAATATTCCTTCCATAGTTTTAGTATAACGTCTTTCCCACTTACAATGTTCCATTTTCTTTCCCTACATATGCATGTTCTTGGTTCTAACTCCTTTCTCAACTTATTTACTTCTTGCAATATCCTTCTACTTGTATTTATTTTGCTATATTTTTCAAATTCCTTTCTATAGAATGCTGTCTGTTTTAACGGTCTCTTTTCTTATGTTTTTTATTCTTGTTCAGTGTCGTACTTACATTTTTGAGGCATTACATATGTAGCATTTTTTCGTGCTGTGACTTCTACACATTCATTGTCCAACCACTGGTTTATCTTTCGTGCTTTTTCATATCCCAGTGTATTTTTCGCTGTTGCCTTTATTCCTTTCGCACACCTTGACCTGACCATCTTTCCTGGATTGTGTTATTTTCATTTTGTTCGAGGTTGTTGTTAATCTTTTCTACATATTTGCTTGCTATCTTTTGGTCTTGTAATGCTTAAGTGTTGTATTTTTTACTAAGTTGGCTTTTTTCCTCCTTTACAGTTGAGGCTTTTGCTCTTAACTTTATTCCCATAAAAAATGGTCTGAGTGAATGTATCCTCTAAACGTTCGAACATCCATCAGCTTTGAACTACGTAGTGCAGCTATGATACAATGGTCTATTGGGTTCAATGTTTTTCGATCTAGTGATTTCAATGTAAATTTGTGTATGGTTAGATTCGAATCTTGTATCCACTATTATCATAGTGAGTAATGCTGCAAGAGAGGGACACAGCTTGGATTAAAATTCAGGAAATACTAGTGGCTATGAGGAAATAAATTGCTTCTTTACAAAGTAGCACTGAAACCTACACGAATGTATGTATGGAATCTACTTATAGGTTTCAAACAGTGAAACCTGCATCGATTTAAAGTAGTCACCATTCAACAAGATATTGTTACGTTCAATGGAATATATTTACACATATTAGAAGTGCAGAAAAATCAGTTAGCAATCAATTTTTTAGACCAGCACTTTCCAAAATGTGCTCCGCGGAGCACATGGTGCTCCGCCAAGCATCTCCAAGTGCTCCTTGAAGAGATTGGAAAGAAAAATAACTAAAATAAATTGTGACACAGTCTCAAAATTGTCAATTTGTGCGACCTTGAACTGTCTATTGTACCTGTATAAGTATTGGGTAGAAATTCGATGAAAAAACTACTTTGATATGTGCACAGACGGATTATGCAATGACTGGAAAGACGTTTGGTGTTGTTTCAAGAATAAAACACAAAGCCAAGGAGTGCTCCACCGCTATATCAACCATGTGAAAAAATTTCACTTTCGCTTAAAGCAGTCTTGGACGAAAGCTTGAAAATTATTTTTATCAAATTACGACCTAACCATACAAGGCTATTCAAAATGTGCGATAACATGGGAACTCTACATTCATCTTTACTTCTTCACGTGGAAGTAAGGGGGCTTCTTTTACACAGGTCTTCGAAATGAAAGCTAAAATCAAACCTTCCTGATTGACAATTTCGCTTTAGGAAAGATAGTGTGATGAGCGTTACCTCATTAAATTGTCATAGTTAGCAAACATTAAACACAATGTAATAACACAAGTTTCTCTCTTGATATAAAAGCAGAATGCCAACAATAAACTACAAGCGTTTCAAAAGAAAAGAACGTTTTGGGCAAAATCGATGAAAAATCAAAAATAATCCTAGACGACTTCCAAATGGTAAATGAAATTAAAGAAAAGCTAGACATTGACATACCTGAACAAATCTTAAATAATTTTCAGATTCACTTTCTAAGTTTACTTAATGTTTTCAACCGATATTTCCGGAAAAATCCACGTAAACAATAATAAAGAAAACTTTTGGGTTTTAAATCCATACTTTTCTGTTTAGTGTAGGAAAATCCACCCTGTCTGACATCGCAGCAGTATGTACCGCTCCTTTTTAATTTCGAAGTTTGAGGCCTAATTTCTCATTGTGAGGAAAAATAAGCCTGTTGCCTTTCTTCGATTAATTTTATTAGTTTTACGCATTTTTGGTGGAACTAAAAGTAACTCCATGCTGATTTCGAGTTTAACGGACACTCCCGTCTGGCATCTCGTGGTACGAGGTCTACTAAGTTCTATTGGTGGCTTTTGGGATCTGACATCCACGATCATTCTAAGAATATCCAGGTTGGAATCAGCTCCATTTTTTGAAAAGCAATGTAAACGTTATCGACGTTCTCCGGGCTAATATTCGAGCTATAAAGTTTAAGCGGCACGTGTGCTTTGGTCCGTTACCTAACGTGAGGGGAGGGCATATTCTTGCTTAGGGTTTTGGCGTTAATTGTGAAATTACAAACGCTTTCCACGTATTGCTACGCACGCTCGTACGCCGTTTTCCTCCACTGAGTCCGCCGTTGGACGCTATGCTTTGTGCCCGTCCCCTCCGATGTTTAGAGGTAAATTTTCTCCGCCTGTTACCCACGCCCTAAGTTGAACTTAGCTTTAGATTATCCATTATCTTAATTAAGGAAACATTTAGATTATAGTTATCAATTTCCTGTGCGATATGCGAGTCTCCCAGACTCATTTTAATGTAAGCTTTCTTTGTATCTAAAAGTTTCGAGTTAAGATCAGAATCGACTTTATTTTAGTTCAGATTCGGCATTGCTGGTAGACGGTTCTGGTCTGAATTCCGTCCTATTTTAATGTGTGTAAATAAAACAAATAGTTTTTAAAAACTCGTTTCATTGGACGTTAAACGAAACTGGCGCAGTCGGTAGGATACACAAAGGGCACTAAGCATTTTTCGAAAATTAAAAATCAATGTGCACCTTGGCTTTTTAGTCTTTATTGTGTATCCTGAAGATCTACCACCCCATTGCTGGCATCGAGGTCCAGGTCTCCACGGAACAAGCATCGTCCACCGGATTCCTGTGAAGCAGAAGCCACAACCCCAGGACCAACCTTTGCTGCTCTTTGAGTGGGACAGCCATCGCCCCGGAGAAGCATCGCTGGTTCCGGTTCCAGCCTACTGGAGGCACCTGATCATCGTGATCAACTGACTATCGAAGTCACCCACCTACTCATCATGCAAATGTAAGCAATTTAAATCGCTTTATAAGTGCAAGTGAAATTTAAATTTACTAATTAAAACTAATACTAACCTAATATTAATTTATAACTTGTAAGTGCATTTGATTATCGAATCAAATCAAATATCTCGATATCGATAGACGATATGAGCCATTGGTTTATTTCATAATCAATCATTGCAATTTAGCTATTAAGATCAAGCAAAGCGCGGTTAAGCCAGACCACTCAGGGTAAACGCTAAGTTTACTTAATAGAATACCTGAGTATGCTCACGCTTTGTGTGTAGGCACCTTGATTTAGGCCCCAACTAATATTTAAAACATTTATATAAATTAAAGTGCGCGTAAACGCATGAGCGACACGGATAGCAACACGGATAGCGACACGGATAGCGACGACCAGCTAGTGCATATAGCTGCTCCGACAAATCGACGAGCAATAATTAGGCCCGCCAATTTTAATCCCAATTTAAATTACCCAAACATTATGAGCACACAAGTTCAAGTTCCTACTTCCGGAGTACAAGCTCCACCGCCAGTGCAGCAAGCACCTCCTCCTGTAGCGTATCCCCCTGGATTTCACACTTCTTTGCTGAACGAAATCCCTAAATACCAAGGCGATCCAGCAGAATTAACTGAGTATATCAAAGCTGTCGAGGACATTTTCACACAATTTTGGCAACCCGATCAACCAACAGCATATATCAACAAATTACTCCTTTCTTCCGCACGAAACCGTTTAAAAGGCGCTGCCCTAGAAGTAGTCACTGGTCAGACATACTATTCTTGGGACGCTTTAAAACAAACTTTAATTGAAAACTTTGGCGACCAACGTTTAGAGTTGAACATTCGAATAGACTTAACTAGATTACGACAATCTCTAAAAGAATCCCCGATCGAATTTTATAATAAAATTAGATCTATATTAGCTATTTTAAATTCCAAAATTTCTTTAGGCCCTGAAAACCAAACTATAAAAGATTATAAAGTACAAGACGCTAAAGACCTAGCTTTAAAAACACTTTTAAGTGGTTTACTTGAACCCCTAGGAAGCTTTCTACGAAGTAGGGCTCCCAAATCATTAGAAACGGCATTACAATACATTAAAGAAGAATTGGATATACGCTATTTCCAAAATTCTAATCGAACTTCTATGAATCACCCAAAATTCACAACAGTTCCACACAATAACCAAAAATTTCAATCACCTTATAAGACGCAGCCAAATCTGCGAAATTTTAATTACAATCACCAAAATTTCAACCAAACCCCGCATTATAATCAAGCCCAATTTCAACCCCATAATCAACCCCAATTTCAACACCATAATCAAGCCCAATTTCAACACCAAAATCAATATAAACAAAACACTTTCCCTGCCAGAAATCAGAACTCACACGTAACATCTGCAAGATTTGCAAATAATCAAAATGTATTTGCCCCTAAAAGAAACTTCCAACCAACTTTTAAACCAGAGCCGATGGAATTATCCACGATCAATAAACGACCGGCTTCCCATCAAGCTTCCAGAGCTGCCCCGAATAGACCTTTTAACCCAAATTATAGACAACAATATATACAACAATCAAATCAAAAACCAAATTTCATTTCGCAAGAGTTGCATCATACGCAATTGTTTGCAGAGCCTCAACAATATCCCGAACAAAACTCAGAAGGTCAACAATACGATTTATTGCCCAATGACAAAAATAATTTTTTAAATTTTCCTGAGGTCCACCCTAATGAAAATTACGAACCTCAAGAACTAGACAGTACCCCGGACTACTTTGAGTTTCCCACTCCAGATGATAGAGAAAATTTTTAGATAACAGCCTCGGAAAAATCGATTCATTTTCAATTAACCCATCTCCTTCACTACCTTATATCCTCTTACCTAACTCAAATAAAAAACTTCTTATCGATACCGGTAGTTCAAAAACCATTTTAAATCCTAATTTTGTTTATGAAAATTTCCCCGAATCAATTTATGAATCTCCATTTGAAATTAAAACTAGTCATGGAACTACTGTACACCAATACGTAGCTGATGTGCCAATACCTGCATTATTTAATGAAGAAGGCACCCATCAGGTTTACCTTTTTGATTTTCACCCGTCATATATAGGTCTTATTGGATCTGACCTATTGTCTCTTTTACCCGCCAATATCGACTATAAATGGCAACACATCCAAACTGAAAAAACTGTAATCCCTTTCTACTACAATGAAACTTTAACAAAAAAGGAAAAACAAAAACGTAATTATTGCAATTTCATGAAATCCGCAAGTCAAGCTACAATAATGCAAATAAATGTGGAACCCCGATCAGAACAATTTATTAAACTCCCAGCAGTAGGTAAAAACGGAATTAAATTAGCCCCCAAAATAAAAATTACAAATCAATTAATAATGCCTTCAGCAATAGTTCGACTTCACAACAATTATTTTATGGCATCCATTATTAATCTATCAAACGACCCGCAAACAATAACTGTAGACCAACCTCTTTTACTTGACGATTATACCGGACCCGAAGAAAACTTCATTGAAATTAATAACCACAATTTCAATTTAAATCAAAATTTAAATCAACAAAAAGTCCAAAATAAACAAAAACTTTTAGACAATCTCAGAAATAATCTCAGAATAGATCATCTTAACAACGAAGAAAAATCACTATTTACAAACCTGTGTCATGATTACAAAGACGTTTTCTATCATCCAGAAATTCCTTTATCTTCTACGAACCTAACTAAACACCACATTCGTACTAAAACAGACGAGCCCATATTTACGAAAATGTATAGATATCCTCATTGCCATAGAGAAGAGGTTCGAGCTCAAATTCACAAGATGCTCGAAGAGAAAATTATTGAACCTTCAGAAAGCCCCTACAACTTTCCTGTGTGGATGGTCCCAAAAAAATTAGATGCATCCGGTAAACGTAAATTCAGATTAGTTATCGATTATAGAAAACTAAATCAAAACACAATAGAAGACAAATTTCCAATACCAAATATCGAGTCATTGTTAGACCGTTTAGGCAGATCAAATTATTTTACCACCCTCGACTTAGCGAGCGGATTCCACCAAATAGAAATCGAATCTAAAGACAGAGAAAAAACTGCCTTTTCGACAGAAGAGGGACATTTTCAATTTCGGCGTTTAGCATTCGGCCTCAAAAACGGACCGGCGGCTTTCCAAAGAATGATAAACACGGCACTAACCGGACTTACCCCTTCACAATGCATGGTATATCTTGACGTTGTCATAATATATTCAACTTCTTTGCAAGAACACCTACAAAGACTAAAAAACGTTTTCCAAAGATGTCGAGATACGAATTTAAAAATACAATTAGATAAATCAGAATTCCTTCAGAAAACTGTTAAATATTTAGGTCATCTCATCACGCCCGACGGTATTAAGCCCGATCCCTCAAAAATTGAAGCAATTAAACATTTCCCTTTGCCTAGGACCAAAACTGAAATTAAATCATTTTTAGGATTATTAGGCTATTATAGAAAATTCATTAAAGATTTCGCTAAAATTACAAAATTCCTAACTGTTTGTTTAAAAAAGGATAGCAAAATTACCCCGGATCAAAATTTCATAGACTCTTTCGAACACCTAAAAACAATATTAACCAATGAACCAATTCTCACGTATCCAGATTTCAATAAAACTTTCGAACTTACAACCGACGCTTCAAAAGTGGCCCTAGGAGCCGTACTTTCTCAAAATTCAAAACCTATTTGTTTCGCCTCTCGAACGCTCAACGAAACAGAGCAACGCTACTCTACAATTGAAAGAGAACTTTTAGCCATAGTATGGGCAACTAAAAACTTTAGACCCTATCTTTTCGGAACTAAATTTATTTTATACACCGATCACAGACCATTAGTGTGGCTTCGGAATTTAAAAGAACCTAATTCGAAATTAACCAGATGGGCCCTTAAATTAGAGGAATTTAATTTTGACATCAAATACTTACCCGGCAAAAGCAATAAAGTAGCTGATGCACTTTCCCGAATAGAAATCCATCCATTAACAATAAATAAGGAAATTATGACTGAAATCGATAACATATTGGACGACGCGAACAGAATAGATACCCCAAATCCAAATCGACAACCGTCTAATGTTAGTATTATCCCAGAAAGACCCTATACACCTGACTTCAATGACTTTGATATACCTATATTTAACCCACCATCAAATTCAGCTTTAAGTAAATCAACACCACAACGCCCTAATGACGACGAAAATAATTCCTTGACCGACACTATTCACACACAACTAGAATCGACACCTGCGATTGACATATGCGAAAAACCTTTACAATGTTTTCCCAGACAAATTGAATTTATAGAAGCTACTTTACCCAGAAATATTAAAATTACAACGTTTGACAACAACAAGCACATATCTGTCTTTTTAAATCAGGCTAATAAAGAAACTAAATTTCATGAATTAATGATAAAATACTGCGAGCCGAAAACACACTATTATTGTCACTTTGCAAACGATAAATTATATCGAGATTTTTCTCAATACATTATTTCGATATCTAATGAAAATACTCCGAAATTTCACCGCTGTATGACGCAAATCACCTACGTCACCGACCCTGAGTCGAGACAAGAAATTATTCAAAATTACCATTTAGGCAAAACTAATCACCGCGGAATAAATGAATCATATGAACACCTCTTTAGAAAATACTATTGGAAATCAATGTACAAGGACATCGAACATTTCATTAATAACTGCGAAACCTGTAAACAACAAAAGTACAATCGACACCCTCTTAAACAACCGCTACAGATGACACCTACATATAATAGACCTTTTTATACACTTCATATGGATATTTTTCAAATCAACAATCAAAAATATTTGACTATAATTGACTCCTTTTCCAAATTCGCACAAGCCTACTATTTACGATCAAGCAATATGATAGACATTACGGACCGATTATTTTATTTCATTACTACTTATACCTCTCCTCAAATTCTTGTTGTGGATAATGAATTTAATAAAGAACCTTTAAAAAATTTCGCAAAATTACACCAAATCACGCTTCACGTAACTACCCCATATAATCACACGTCAAACTCACCTGTAGAAAGATTACATTCTACTTTAATCGAACAGTACAGACTCTTAGGAAACATTCAAGAGTACCGCAAAATTCCTTATGCAATTTTGGCTTACAACCACACATTACATTCCAACTTAAATTATACACCGTTTGAAATTTTATTCGGACACACCGAATGTAAAAACCCTTTTGACTTAGATTATACGAAAACGTTTATAGACACTTATATCAACGATCATCAAACTAAAATGAAAGCTATTTACAATAACTTATCCGATAAACAAGAAAACACAAAAAATAAACGAAATGAAAAAATCAATAAGTCGCGAAAAATTCATACTTTCAAAATTAACGATCAAGTATATAAGGCTTGGTCCAGAAATAAACGCACACATTTAAAATAGAAAATAAAAACCCACGTTATTTAATTGTGTAGTTGTTCGTTTAGGCCTTTTTTGTTTCTTATAAGTTTTAAAATTATTTCTTTGCTTGATTCTGTGAACCGTTGACTTACTTGTTTGAAATTTTTTTGCTATATCCCTCTCAGATGTTGACCTTTTTCATTCCATAAACGCTGTCACCTTCTTTTCCAAATTTTTATTAGTTGTACCTGGTTTCCTACCTCGGCCTCGTTTTTCTTCAATACTCCCTGTTTCGAGGAATCTTTCAATAGTTCGTTTGACAACCCATCTCGTTGTTTTCACTTCTTTTGAAATAAAAAGGAAAAGATTTTGTCCTATTTTTCGCCTAATTCCGCAAAATTTGAACGTGCACATTTTGACGTTTGGATGTCATTTTGACAAAGTTTACGCTAAAGACAAATGCCTGCATATCTAATGTTAACCTTCGCCTACTACTTAATTTTCAAGATACAGAAAACTTTTTCAAAGTCTACTAGATTTACTAGTATAGATAATCAATATATGTGCGTTTATTTCTGGACCTAGCCTTATAAAGACGAATGAACGTAACAAAAAGAAACCTAAGTTCATAGGACCATACACTATTACCAAAATACACGAACACGACACTTACGATTTAACAAATCAACCGACAGGTCAAACCCTAAAACTACACGCTAACGATTTACTTCCTACTTAGAAAATTCATTAACTTTCGCCCAAAACCACCAAGTTCATCTTTCATTAATCGATAATGATGCTTTAGTATCCGCTTTAAGTAATATTTCGCAAAACCTTCAAACGCTTCAAATCAATACCAAAAAACAATTACAATTGCCCTATCCTGTCACCCTCGACAATCTTCACCTTTATGAATCATTAATAAAAATTAAAGCCTATCAAAAAGGCGCCACTTTTACTTTCATTTACGAAATACCCCTAGTTAAAAACATAGAGTACCAACTCATACAACTAATTCCATTTCCTGCGTTCATAGATAAAAAATTATTCCAAATGACAATACCCGTTTACAAAAATATTCTGTTCAACACCCAATTTAGCGTACCAATCGAGCTTCATCATTGCAAGCCTGTATCAACACACTACTTTTGTGACCAAATAAATCACTTTACAATCCCCAACGATAAACTCTGCGAGACTCAATTATTATCATTTTCTAAGAACCAAACCTGCAAACCCTACCTATTCGAATTAAAATATACCAAAATAATTCCAATTACCAAGTCTTCTTGGATTATAAGCTCTCCAACCAAGACAGTG
>CALNHX010012424.1:0-25300 GCA_940337035.1 Agriotes lineatus
GTACTCTAATATAAGTTACCAGAATTGTACGGAACATGGCAGTTCCATGAGTTGGAAAAGGTTCGAATACTATTTTCCATAAGAGTAAGTGAAATAGAAAATGCAATAATTACTTTGGTAGCTAGGCAATAAGTAGATACAATAGCTACTTGTTGCCTAGCTACCAAAATAATTATTGCATTTTCTATTTTACTTATTACGATGTGTAGCATGTAAAAGATTTCTTGCTAAGGTTGAAACTCCTTAGTCTTGGCAAAATTCTAAATAGGACTAAGGTACCTGGTACTCTGCATGCCTAGACCTTGTCCACGGGGTTGGCAAAAAGGGCCTATAAAGGCTTACTTGCTAGACATGAGTCTCCCCACGATACTACTACTACTACTACTACTCTTATGGAAAATAATATTCGAAATTTTTTCGAACTCATGGTATTGCCATGTTCCCTACAATTTTAGGCAACCTGTATAGTTATGCCCCCTTCAATATTTTGGGTATTAAATGTTCTCAGTGCAGCTATTTTATTCTACATTTTTATAAAATTCGAATACAGCACCTTGACTTACCAATCAATTGTACTGGTTAAATCAGCTTTATAATATTTGGTAAATGAGGCCATAAATACTCGTTTAAATACCATTTTGGGTATTTACCCTAAAAATAATACCCGGGTAATTTACATCACTAACCATATATAATCAAAAGTATTTTATTAATGTGAATTACTTTGATATAAATACATTTGCAATTTTCTCTAAATATTCTACATCCTATCGTTGCCGACCCTGTATGTACCTACCCTTCTCATAATTTGCCACGAACAAGATCAGTTCTGAATATTATATTATTCGGTTACCGAAAAAGATAGAAATGTCTCCAGTGTACAAGACATGATTCGGTCCTGCATGTCCTGAACGCGCATGTAAATAGTTATTTATTCACACGAGGTGTAACTTTGAGAAAATAAGACTTAATCGAACCTTGAGGTTTGGCACCAAATATTTACTGTATAGTCAGATGCTCAAGTAATTCAGTTATCTTTAATGTACAGTTTGTAAAGGGGAAGTCAATTTGAACAACGTATAATCCAGGATTGAAGTATTTACATACTTATATTTACCCATTTATTTGATATTTCACGGGTTTAAATTTGTGATATTGCTCAATTTCTGGGATGTTCCTGTGTAAAGAGTAAAACAAGAAATGCATGGAACGATATAAAATATTAATTAATTAAAATTTTAAACGTAATCTTCTTAAATGATGTAGTATTTGCACATTTTTCTGAATTTTATGTTACCAATCCATCAACATTTGAAATATTTAATACTGCAACGAAAATTAAAGCGAGTGCAGTTTACTTCTCAATTTTGATATGTAAAGCTTCTTTATATTTAGTTACCTTTAAGACAACGTAATCGACGCATTTTAATTAATGCCCTCACAATTTGTGTAAATATTTCAGCATACAAGACAGGCTCCCTTTTTCAACGGTACTGGGTTTGGGCACACCCAAGTTTTTAAAAAGAAATCTTGTAGATAGCACGAGTAGCACGCCCATACGGAGCTTGTTATATGAAAGATGCACTAAATTTCTGGTCATTGTCCACAACTCATGCAAAAAAGGAAAATTATTCTCTAAATAGCAGAATATTCGTGACGTGCCTTGAAAATTGGTGCACTTGAAGAATATTCTAAATTAGACACTACTTAAGAAGCACACTGTATATAACACAATACCACTACGTTTTACCGCCTGTTGCTCTCTCTAACCTTATTAAAATAGCACTTGATTAAACCCTAACCATAGCCACAAAACTAAAAATTAGTTGTCTTACTTAAGAATTTATCGTCCACGGTGGGACTCATACAGTTAATATTGTCACCCCAAATATTGGACGTCAACAAAATCGACACGGCACAAAAATCAAACCGGCAGTCAGGGTAGTGATGACCCGGAAAAGGAGGCCGTCGTCTCGCAACCGAGCGATTCGAAACCACCGGGCGATATTTGACATCCACGAGTCCCAGATCATTTTCGCCCCTTGCGTTTTAATTTGCGGCACATTCGGTTACAGGTCGGATCCCTGACTAAAACTATCAACCGATTACGTTGGCGGAGGGAGTGATGGCTTTGTCGGGTTCTCGGGTTAGAGATAAGCATTTCTTCCAATGGAAATCAGCGGTTACGCTAGTTTCGTGGTATCGGAAGTTATTTGTTTAGGCGCCAGTAAAATATATATGCGCGCCAAAATAATAATTAATCAACAGATCGGACTCTTATGCATTTAATTCCGTTGAAATAAAAGCATGCGTCGGAGAAAAAGGATCATTGAAGCCTTGAACTGTAATAATATAAAGAGGTAGCAGTTTTGTTCATGCAGAAAGCCAAAAATTAAGTTGTGTCATCTTAATTAATTACCGCAGATATAGTGGCTTTTCGGTACCCCTTCAAGTGCATACAGATCCGCATCGTGACATCTTTAGTTCAGATAATGGGATTCCCCTACCACCGTAAACGAACATTGTAATTCATAATGACTTGTTATGGCTGCTCATTGCACAATGGGGCAGAAAGAGGTCTGAAATCTGAAACTATCCAGAAAGAAATCATATTTATCTGCATTTACGAGATTGCTTTTCAGCACTCGAGTATTTTTATTAATAAGAATTTTTTATGTTATTATTTTAACTTCCGAAATGCTCCGGTGACCTTCTTATTCAAAAATAAATCCATCAGGCACTAAATTACTATTCAACGATTGCTACATTACACGCGGAACCTATTTAAACACTACTATTCAGAAGAATTTCGGCAATAGGGTGTTTTAATACGAACCCACTGTTGATTATTGACTAAAACTTAAAACATCAGGAATATTTTTTATATGTTTTATTGTGAAACCGATTGTCGCGAATTCTAAAGTGAGTCACCCGACTGACGATCCTTTTAGTCAAAATACACTTGTACACAAAGACTAAAACTATTGTTATGACATTAAGAAGAACACTGGAGTACAAATAATTGCATTGATTTTCTGCCGTTTACAGAACAACTTAGGTCTTAATAGGTTACTTATTAACTACTAAATTTTCCGTTCCGTTTGACCAAGAAAACTCGGTAGACGTTCTCAAAATTTCCAATCAGCCTATCAGAGCAACCTTAATTTCGGATTTCTAAGCCACGTACATAAACGTGACAATGCATAATTGCTCCATACTGCTATGCATTCTTGAAAATTGTAGGTTTCACACCCCAACATTTGTCAAGCGGTCTACACCTCGCAAATCTCTCTAATAAAATTTACAACTCTATTAAAGAAATTTGCTCCAACCGGCACGTATTTTTAGCCTAGTTTTTATGGCCAAGTGGCAATCATTGCGCTTCTGAGCACATACTATTAATCTTGCTTCGCCCAATTTTTCGGCCTACAAGGTAAACCCTGCACAAATTTACCCTTGTGCTTCCGTGAGATTCAAATACTTCCATCTTTCCAGAGAAAGACACGTGCTAAGTACAGGCTTTGAGCCGTCTGTTGTAACTCTTATATGACAAATTTGCCTAGGAAACTCTACGTTAAAAATATTTACATTACAAATTGCTTATGACTAACTAAAGTACCGTCTATTCGCACAACCGCGTATAGTTCATTTTCACACAACAACGCAAATCGTAACACGACACATGGAATTAAGAATACAACATTGTTCAAATGTCGCCTCGACTCCTGTGACAGACGGCCATTATTTTGGCCATGTTTTCATTACTTTTGCACATAAATCCGGCTCTATTTCCCCGATGAAGCGCCAGATATTATGTTTGAACTCATAAATCGTTGAAGGGTTATTAGCGTAAAGTAGACATTTAATCTTTCAGTTGATGGGTGGTTTGAAGATCACACCGTTTGACGGGCTGGGTCTTAAACGTCAATTTTACGCTCAAGAGAAAAAAGTCTGCGTTGAACTATATATAAAGATTTTTGAAAAATAGGTTCATCAGATTTGAATGGGAGAGAGACCCCGAAACGACCTTCGGAGTTCTAAAATAAGAAAATGAATTTTCGCCTGTTGTTCTTCTGGGAAATAGAAATCTTTTCAGGAACTTCTCAAGTTTCTAGAATGATTTCAAAGTATCATCTAAACAAAAAGTGTCAATTGCAGCAAAGAAAGATTGCACTGGTTGAGGCAACATTGAAGTGAAAGCCGGCCCAACTAACATTACCCCAAAAATTGGATGAATACCAATAAGTGAACTATCACCATTTTGCTCAATACCCGGAAGCACAATTGAAGAATAAATGTCTGCACCTAACAAGATATCCACAGCACGAGCTTGGTTCCAGGTAGGATCTGCCAATTGAAATGGTTTCAAATGAACTATATTTAAAAGAGATAAGATAGCGGAAGGCATATCAGAACAAATTGTAGAAAGAATAATAACATCCAAATGTAATGACAGTTGCGAAGAACCACGAGGTGTAATCGAACAACGAGATACACCTAGAGAAGATCTGGTAGACATCTGTCCCAATCATGCAATATGAATTGAAGAACGACACGAGTAAATGAAGTCTACGAGCACAATTGCCGGTCATAAAACTTGCGTTTCACTTCGAGAATCACCACTATTATTGATAAAATGTAACAACGTATGATGTCTTTTGGCACAACTAGAAGCCACACCATAGGAATCTTACAAACAATTAAAACACAAACGTGCACGTTTTACAACCGCATGACGATCCCTAGGTGCCATGAACATAAACTGAGAACAAATGATCTTCCTAACAAATGTTACACCCAACACGAGATCTCGAATTGAATTTTGTAAACCACGTCAGAAGCAGTTTGTACAAGTAAAGAATTAGGTTTAAATATAAATGTTGATTGTTGGTGGAAATGAGGTTTAGCAACCGAGTCTCCTACACGAGATGATTTAAAACCTGATGTAATATTGGTTCATAGTGTTGATATCGTCGAGGTAGCAATAGTTTCTACAACAACACACTTCAAATGTGAATAGGTAGGAATTTCCATTCCATCACCACGTAGCTCGAAACGTCTACGAATAGCAAGAGGTAATTTGTACTCTAACAAATGGACAACAATAAAATTCCATGTACTGTTTGAGGCTTTCGCGGTTACTCGAATTATTCTCCTTAGCATAGAATTTCGGCTTAGACCGCGTAGTATTTGTAGATGAACACCCAGCATTCTCTGGCTTAATGTGCCTTGCACCTTGTGAAGTCGAGCAAAAACCCGCGCGATGACCATGCTCTTTGGTGGCTCGTGTTGTTTGAGTATCTTGAGAACGAGGATACTTAGGCAGATTTGGCCGTTTTGCTGTTTGTGCATCCATATTCACTAACGTTTCGCAAGACCTTGCAGCTTGCATCATCAGAGTGAAAGTCGCAAAGAGCATGGCCATCGCGCGGGTTTTGCTCGACTTCACAAGGTGCAAGGCACATTAAGCCAGAGAATGCTGGGTGTTCATCTACAAATACTACGCGGTCTAAGCCGAAATTCTATGCTAAGGAGAATAAAATTCCAAGCTAATATATCAAAACCCAAAGTATCTAAAACGGCAAAATTTGAGAAAATGTATCCATAAGACAACGTAATTCTTTAGAGTTTTCGAAGGTCAAAGGACGATAATTTTTCAAAATATGCCCCTGACTACTAGCTAACACACGCTTATTTGAATATCTCTCTATGCCTGTTTTATAAGCTAACTGATAGTTTTCCGAGTTAAAGGAATAGGCTTCACTAAAGAAAGAGGTGACTTTGCTTCAAGCACAGGTGCTTCTAACAATGGGGGAAACGTAATTCAAATGTACACACGATTCAAAATATTAATTTTCAACTTGTTTCCGAATAATCTCTTGCGCTAGCAAATTAGTCATCGGTCTGTGTAATAACTTTTAAATGCAAATCTTCAAACTCTTTGTACAATGTCTCTAAAGTTCTATATTTTACTTTAAATAAAATCGCAAATTCTCTTTAATACTTGCTTCGCTTGCTAATTCAAAGATATCCTCAATTTGCGAGATTGCAATTTGTCTAGCTAAAAATGTTTCCTTCTTTGGAGCCATAATTATAGACAGTTAAACTCTAGCTTACAATGTACCTACTCAAAAATTTGTCAACACGAAGTACAAGTTGTACTGTTCAATTAAATTCAAAGAATACAAAGCAGCAATAAATACACAAAAAAATAGTGAGCACGCAAGATAATAACAAACGAAAGTAAATAATAAAGTTGCACGACCTTGACCACAAAATACAAAACAATAAATATTTAGATATACCAAAACACCATAAAACAACTCTATGTAAACGGTATTTTCTTAGTGAACTGTAATTAGTTTTTAACCCAACGGTCTAGCAGATATTTTTTCTAAAAGCTGTCCTGTGGCAATTCACGCACAAATACAAAATCGACAATTTTTCTTCTGTAACCAAAAAAAAAAAAAAAAAACAAAAAACTGGACCACATGATTATTGTTCAAATATATAAATATTTCTTCTCCGTAAGGTGACCGTCAAATAATAAACTCAGGAAGCAAAACGTTTGACATCCTAAAATACGCGTTGCTGGAATACCTTGTAAAAAGAACATTTTGGAGTAAGGGAAGTCAAGGACATTTTTTTTAATAAAAGACTGTTCTTGCTAAAAAGGACAGGTGAAAATCCTACTGTATTTTTATCTTTTGCAAAGTTACATTTTTCAGTATAAGTCAGTGTTGCTAGGTAAATTACAGCAAAGTAAGTATTCTTGGTAAGTACTTGATATTTAAATTAAACGATCAGTAACGAAAAGCTGTGCTCAATGTTTGATTCGTATGTTGAGTTTCTAAATGACACGGTCAAGTGCAAAAATACCAAATCTTATCACTTTTAGTGTTAAGCTTAACAAACTAAGACAACTTTTTCATTAATAAAAGATTTATTTTACTTTTCAAAATATTCTCCCCATTACAGTATACCGTGTGTCCACAGGAGTACGCACCATAGAGATAAGATAATGCGAATAGAATATAAATATCAACCAGTGCTATGACCACCGATCCTTTTCTTGTACCATTTATAACAATATTGTTTCATACAGTGGCGAGTCAGAAGCCAGAAAACAACTTTTTAGCGTGCCGGCGAGCACAGCATTAGCCGATCTTTCTATTCTATTTGGTTATCCCTATGGTGCGTCCTCCTGTGGACACACGGTATACATTTTTGCACCCGAACAAACCAGTTTTCAAAACATTTGTTTCAATGTTTTTAAAGTTATGTTATTTATCTCGTTTTGAGAGGCAACAACAGCTGCATCGGCCGTTGTAAAACGCACTCTTATCAACCTATATTTAACTTGAACAAACAGAAGGGGCCAAGTCTGGGCTTCATAAGGGATCAGCTGTCCGTACCCTGAAAAGAACAAATGCGTCAAATTGACATCAGGGTGTCCTAGGATGACCTATCAGTTCAATGTTTTGCTCGTTGAAATACGATTATGTTGGAGCAGCACTATGTGCACGCGCATTGCCATAATACAATTATATTTAATTCTTGTTGATTTTTGTTAATGACGGTATTGACGTTTAAATTAAAAAATGCAGTCTTATAAGGAAACTCACTAAATTTAATAAACAGAAAATTCAAATTATAACGGAGAGCATTTAGAACAAAATTAATAAAATGTGATTACTATAACGTTTGTGTTAATGAAAACACTACTAAATCAAATTTCAGATTCTTGTTAGGCGTACATAACCGCACTTCAGTCTGTAAACAAATTAAAAGCTGGAAAGTGTTATAAAATTTTCACATTTACAAGAGGTGCTGAAAATGCCTTCCTTCTTCTTGCAAGTATAGCCTCACACGTCGTTTCGTATTTTCGAAAACACTTTGCAACAATTCTGGTGTTATTGCATTACATGCCTCGGTGATTATTTCGTTTAGTTCTAAAATGGTACGAACATATGTTTTAATTGCTGAACTTTCAGAAGTGAAAATAAAAAGTAATCCAAAAGGGTGAAATCACCATATCTGGGTAGCCAAGGATCTTTTGAAATTAATCGGTCATCAAAGAACTGCTACCAATATTCTAACGTGGTTCCAGCTACATGAGGTGTTGCGTTATCTTGTTGGAAGTATCCTTGTTGAATTTCATCGCCATGGAGCTGATCCACAAATTCTTCAAGAACTCTTTGGGTGACCTTGACGAAGTGAATGAGAACAGCACCACAAAAATAGCTATGTTGCGTATTGTTTTACCATTGCTTACATTTTAAATTCCATATGTCTATCGATTTTACTAAATGTTCACCAAATTTAGAACGCTCAAGTTATGCGTCCGTGCTGTACATAATAAATATTCAATATCCATTTATATTTAATCTTTCTCGAAAAAACTACTTGTGCGTCAAATAATTATTCTGTTACCCCAAAAATGAAATAAACTCGCGCATATCTCAATGTTGCTTCTAGACAGACTTCTTGCAGGCTTCACACTGCTTGGTAGCTTTTACAGTGAGTGTAAAAACATAATAAGTTTCATTTTCATTTTTGTTTTGTGAATTTTGTGTTAGATTTTTATATATGTATATTGATTTATTTCCAAGAATTCTTCAGACTTATTTCTGTGTCCCCATTTATAAACGAGATCTAATAAAACATGCTAAGTAATATAAGACAATGACGAAAATTAAATATCTGGGTACCATGTAAGAATTAAATGCGGAATAAAATTTGGTGAATATTTAGCATTTTTAGCCAACAAAAGTTATTTTTAGGAACAAATAATATAAGATACTAGCATGATGTCAATTTCTGGTTGTCGCTCTAAGATTATGTATTTTCTTCATTTTGGTGAGCATTTAGTATTTTTGGGAAACGAAAGTATTTTTTTGTACGAAAAGATTGGGTAAATTTGGTAGACTGTTAAATACACCCAATATCTATTACGATATCTACCGTGGAACATTTTATACAACTGCCGCGTATTTATAGCAAAATAGAGTTTCTAACCAGTAATATACAAATAATTTTAGACATTCATGCACTTTTTTTGGCAGTTGTCTATTATGATAGGTTTTTCGGACTTTTTCCACTTTCTAGGGTGTAAATCACACAACGTTTCGAGGCACAAATTTACGTTGACAAACGTACAATATCAGTCCTTCTCAGGACCAACCAGGAACACCTGAAGACGGGAGTAGAACAAAACTCTCGAAACGTTGTGTGATTTACACCCTAGACAGTGGAAAATGTCCGAAAAACATATCATTCATGCACCCTTAGTTATATGCACAAAAAATATGTACCGTAAATGACCGCAAATTACAACAGAAATAGAGGTCTTCGGTTGATTGGTTAAACACCATGAAAAAGTAACCGATTTATATCCTAGCTAAAGTAGAGTACCCCAGGGCAGCGTGCTTGGGCCAATTCTGTATCTGTTGTATACTGCAAACCTATCGAAAACACCGCACACTTTCACTGCTGCTTTTGTCCACAACACAAGTATACTAGCTACCAAAGAGATCCATAGATTTGCATCTAACAAACTCACAAACTTCAGAATCCCTCTATAATACACACAGTTGGCTGAGAAAATGAAGAATAAAGGCCAAAGGGTGCACGTCGCAACATGTTAGATTCAACCTCCTCAGATTTGTTTTCCAAGTGTTTTCCTCGATGGAACACAACTTCAACAATAGGTACAGTAGTTAAGGTACTTGGACAGAAGACTCAGTTGGAAAGAGCACATCTCGAAGAAAGGAAAACAACTTGGTTTTCGAAGTTATATTGATTAATTGGCCGCAAATTTAAACTTTCGCTTAGAAACAAATTAATATTGTACATAGTTATATTAAAACCGACAGGAGCCTATGGCATGCAAATGTGGAGTGCCGCGAGTACTTTGACTATTCAATTCACCTGTCATCTGTCAAAAAGTGACCAATGAAAATCTAGAATTCTGACGTTTCTTGACCAATCAAAAAAATATCAGTGGATATATCTTCCTAGAAGGTATTCAAGTGACTATTTTAAACAAATGTGATTTTTATTAGAAAAAGTCAATATTAGTGTTCCGTTACTATAGAAATTGCGTAGTTTGTTGCTAGATTTACTGAAAACTAATTTGGAAAAGTAGTTTGGTTCATTAAATAGTCCCTCGAATACCATTCTTAGTCAATGTTAAGTAGATTATTTTTGCGGTGGTATCACTACTCATGTCCATTGCGCTTGAGATTAGGACTCGTGCTAGCGCACTCGTCCTAATCGTACCAAAGCGCAATGGACATTCGTGACACCACCGCAAAAATAGTCGACATAACTTTGACTACTCATGGTATTATAAGTGAATATTTCAAAACTGCAACAATTAAGATCGAAAATCTTTAGGGCAATTACCGACGCACCATGGTTCGTCAGTAATTATAAGTTACAATGTTACATCATGACTTGAACATACCAGACGTTCTCCAAGAGACAAAATGCGCGAGAGCTGAATACGTTTTACATCTAGAACACCACCCCAGCATACTTGATATTAATCTCCTTGACATCAGCAAGACAACCCAGCGTTTCAAAAGACCCAATCCACTACACATTAAAGACAGACATTAGTACACATTACCAGTTTATCAGTACTAATACTAAACTTCTTCTTCTTCGTCTTACTGCAGGCCATGGGCCTTTTTAAATCCACAAAGTGGTGTTTCTATAAACCTTATTTGCCCTTAAGTCGAGCAGGTGGTCAGCTTTGCATACCGAAATCGAGGAAGAAATCCCTGGTTAGGGGTTAACGACTGCCACATGTGTTACCGTGGTAGCCGAGGGGCATACGATTTTTAAAATATCTCTGTAGCCCCCTGAAATCGAACCTGGGCCGGCCGCCTGAGACTCGAACAATTTCTCGCTAGGCCATACGCTCACCTAATACTAAACTAAGTAACATAATCTAACTAGTCGTATTATTACAACTAACACAAAGTTACATTTAGCCAGTTATGACTTCAATGTTGTTACTAACCACCCGCTTGCTTAGCAGGTGTCGGCCCAGTTGCGCTCGGCCCACTTGCGCCCACCGCCATTTTCGACCCATTTGCGCCCCAGAAGAATGTCAACGGTAATTAAGGTCTCCGTTGCCTCCAGGCTTGCAACTCATTAGTCATCAGGACACCCGAACTTAGCCAACTGACTAGTGCGGCGGTCTTCTACCTGCAAATTAGTTATTACAAACACACAAAATTTAACCATTTTTCCCTTAGCTGTCCTAACTTCTATGCGTTTCTGTTGGTACTTTAATGTTTGTGTTTATTTGAGATTTATTTTAAAATTTTAGTAGGAGTTTTTACACTGGTATCAAATTTATTGATTAATGATTCAGGTTATTAGATTAGCGCATTTTATCAGCGTGTCAGTGACACCTAGTTTTTGAACATAATGTTATGGGAATTAAACAATATACTAAGTAACTTTTTATACTCGTATTTTATATAGTTCTCCATCCACTTTTAGAAAATAAAGGAAAGGAGTTACTTAGTAGAGAATAGGGCGGATAGGTTAACAAAGGTTGTACCATTTATAACTTTTTTTAATAGTTATTGTCAACTAAGGTCTTTCTATTTTAGCTGACCTTCGCCTGTCTTTCATTTAGTTTAAAAAGAATGTATGGTTAATTTGGTAGAATAAAGATAATATTATTATTAAATATACGATTATTGTTTATTTAATCTGGCAAAAATGACTAAAAGCTTTTAATTCGATATTATTCGTAACAGACAATATAGCGTCCCAAGAATGTGTGGTTCACTTTTTAATAAAAAAATCTAATCAAAATTTAATCTATGCTTTTATTAGATTTTGACGCTACTGTTATTGGCCTTACAGTTTTTTAATTACTTCCAGTATCTGATCAGGTCTAAGTTAGGATCCAAAAGATTTTAGGTAAAAATTTGTTGAAATCGGTAATTACAGTAGTTTTGTGTCAATCTGCGGAACAAAATCCGAGCCAAACGAAAACATTCTACACATACACTTATACAGTGTCCGCCAAAAAGTCGGCATAATATGGAAAAAAAATTAGGTTTTTCAAAAAATTTTTTACATCAATAATTTGTGCTTTTCTAAAAACCTATGTAGCCCTTATCATATATACCGAGTGATTTTTATTTATTTAGAAAATTGAGTTTTTCGAAATTGTCAAAAAACAAAGTGCTATTTCTCGCAAATTAAGTAAGATTTTAATAAGCTTTTTTAGAGTGTGTTATCTTTAGTTAACTGAACAATATCAAGACCAGAAAATACCTAATTTTTTTCACTTTAAATAAATTTTTTAAATATTTTCCAAAATTTCACATACCAAGACTTAATATTAAAATTCATTTTTTTTGTGTGAAGACTAAAGATTTATATTTGAAAAAAAAATACAAAATGTTAATTACTTCTTCAGATTTTTATTATTTACCGAAAAGTAGTATGTTTGCATAATTTTTACGTTTTCTATGTAAAGAGCTTTTTAGGAGAAATATTTTTCAATTCTAATTAATATCTATTTAAATGGCGCTTAGAAACTCTAATCTAGTCCTGTAAATGAATTACTGTTATAAAAATGCTGTAAATTTTCTATTACAGTTGTCTAAATGAAGCAAAAAAAAATGAATTTTAATAGTCTTGGTATGTGAAATTTTGAAAAATATTTAAGAAATTGAAAGATTAATTTTTAGCTAAATCGAAAAAAATAGGTGTTTCTGGCCTTGAGATTGTTCAGTTAGCTAAAGATAACACACTCTAAAAAAGGCTCATTGAAATCTTACTGAAATTTCCTAGAAATAGCACTTTTCGGATTTTGAAAATTTCGAAAACCTGCATTTTCTAAATAAATAAAAATCACTCGGTATATATATGATAGGGGCTAAATAAGTTTTTAGACAAGCACAAGCTATTGACATAAAAAGTTATTTTGAAAAATCAAAAATAAAATTTGTTCCCATATTATATCGACTTTTTGGCGGAAGCTGTATATTTTTTGAAAGTGGGTTTTTTCTTTGTATTCGGCGAATGCAAAGAAAAGTCAAAAATTTTGCGGTCAGATAGTTACATGATCACAATACCTTTCTTGTACTATATACCTTATACACACATAGTAATATATTGGGTAGGATATAGCAGGAAAGTAAAAAGATTAATATTCTACCCAAATGCATGATTGACCCCACCATGAGCAAAATTTTCGTAGTTTAAGTAAAATTAATAATCAAATTGTAAAGGTAAGCGAACGTATATTTTTCCTTAAAACATGTAAAAAACATTATTTAATCCCTAAATTTTTACAAACAAAAAACTCACATATCATTTTTCAAAGTAATTATCATAAACAACAATTTTTAAAATTTCAAAACCAAACTGCTATGAAAATCTTAACTTTTTTAATAAAAGACAGTTATTTTCACTTGAATAAACTTAAACAAGAACTACATGCATTGATAACAGAAATATGTGAACAACCTTGCATTCTTCCCAAAATTTAAATATTAACTTCCCTTCGCCCTTTCTCCAGGCTTAGGACTGGCAGCTAACGAAGCATACTTCTGTTATGCTGGCGTGTTTAAAAGTTGTGAAACAGCCAAACTGAATCTTGTCATATATATTTTGTTTTTTATTCGTGTTTTTTGCAATTTTTTAAAATTTTTGTGTTTTTAATGTTTTTTTGTGTTTTACATTTTAAATTAAGTACTACACTGTTTATATAAAAACTTTTACAGAATTTCCATACTGAAGTTAATCTAGCTTTTGTATGTACGATAAAGTGCGTAAACATTTTCCTAAATCGCCTGTATTTTCAAATTCCGCTATTGTCTGCTCCAATTCCAATTTTACATATTTAATTTTTCTTCTTTTGCCTTCTAAGTTCAAATATTTCCTATCGTAAACATACGCCATATATTCTGCTTCCCTTTTCAGAATCTTGACTAATTCGAAAATATTTGGATTTGGTTTTAAGAGTCGGTTCAACCTGTTGTTCCATACTTCAAGTGCATTGTTGGTTCTGTGTCTGTGAGTGTAGCAGTTCCACATTTCTCTCCCTATGACGTTATTTTCCAACCATTGATCTATAAAGTAATCATAAAACGATGTCAGTTTATCATTTTCTGGGGAGTTTTCCATTATATACTCGTATAACCAGCCGTCGTCAATATGGTTTAACGGTAAATATGCCAATGCAGCACGCATACGTACATGTAATCGTAGTTCTTTATTTTCTATGTATTCTGTTGCAAGTCCCAGAGTCTGAACATTTCGCCATAACGCTTGATTAAAATGGAAATTACACCCAGAAATTTGAACCTCAGGAAACACATGTTTCAAAGCGGAGATGGAAGCCTGTTCGAAATCAATCTTGACAACCATTGGATTCTGAGTGGCTTGAACTTTTAAAATTGAAAATAATTTTGCATATGTATCGAACCTTTTATTCGGAAGCAAAGCGTATATAACCGAAGTATTCCCAATATCCACATGAACGGTGTAAATCTGATAAAATTGTTTGCTACAACTTTTAAATGTCCCATCCGTGAAAAAGGTCTGCCCCTGTGATAAGGCCTCTTTACCTTTTTGACTTGCAAAAATTAAAATTCTGTCTTCTATCCCATCATCGGCGAAAAGAAAGGTTGACCCATCTGCCATCTCCAATAGATCTTCAGGAAGAATGAACAAAAAGGGTAGTTTACCAGAAAAGAAAATCGTTTTCGCTTCCCTATCAAGGCCTACCTGTTTTTTCAAAAACTGAAAATTTTCTTAAAATTCTTTTCAAACCAAGCAGGACCGAATGCCAGAACCTTAAAATAAAATTCAACATTTTTTAGTCCATCTCACTTCTTGTAACATCAATCCTGGGACCCACTGTATAAGTGCATGTGTAGAATGTTTTCGTTTGGCTCGGATTTTGTTCCGCAGATTGACACAAAACTACTATAATTACCGATTTTAACAAAATTTTCACCAACAATCGTTGGATCCTAACTTAGACCTAATCAGATTTTGGAAGTAATTAAAAAACTGTAAGGCCAATAACAGTAGCGTCAAAATAAAAAAAAGCATAAATAAAATTTTGGTTAGATTTTTTTATTAAAATGTGAACCACACATTCTTGGGACGCTGTATTGTCTGTTACGAATAATAGCGACTTAAAAGCTTTTAGTCATTTTTGCCAGATTCAATACACAATAATCGAGTATTTAATAATAATATTGTCTTTATTCTACCAAATAAACCATACATTCTTTTTATACTAAATGAAACACAGGCGAAGGTCAGCTAAAATAGAAAGACCTTAGTTGACAATAACTATAAAAAAAGTTATAAATGGTACAACCTTTGTTAACCTATACGCCCTATCCTCTAGTAAGTAACTCCTTCATTTATTTTCTAAAAGTGGATGGAGAGCTATATAAAATACGAGTATAAAAAGTTACTTGGTATATTGTTTAATTCCCATAACATTATGTTCAAAAATTAGGTGTCACTGACACGCTGATAAAATGCGCTAATCTAATCATCTGAATTATTAATCAATAAATTTGATACCAGTGTAAAAACTTTTACTAAAATTTTAAACTAAATCTCAAATAAACACAAACATTAAAGTACCAACAGAAACGCATAGAAGTTAGGGCAGATAAGGGAAAAATTGTTAAATTTTGTGTTTTTGTAATAACTAATTTGCAGGTAGAAGACCGCTGCACTAGTCAGTCGGCTAAGTTGGGGTGTCCTGATGACTAATGAGTTGCCAGCCTGGAGGCAAATGAGACCTTAATTACCGTTGACATTCTTCTGGGGCGCAAATGGGTCGAAAATGGCGTTGGGCGCAAGTGGGCCGGGCGCAAGTGGGCCTATATAGCAATTCCAAACTCTTAGGCCAAATGTTGTTAAATTAGAGTATTGCCTTCGAGTACATTGTTAACTGTACAGCAAGCCCAAGCTCAGAAGGTACTCAAAGAAATTATGGAACTAATAAGAAAAACTCTGAAAATATCCATAGAAATGACCTTTGTACATTCGAAAAAAGAAGAGCTTTTGTTTATTTGTTGTGGATAAGATGTAGGCATGCGGTATGTTGAGTGACTATAAATATAACTTAATAAAAAAAGTTCCCTGAATGTACTTTGGCACGAATAAACAGTAACGCATTTTCCTTCTCTAAAAGTGCTTTCTACGTTTGAGCGAGCAGTATAAGAGTTTAATAAAAATCGTCGGCGGACAAGAAGTGAAAAAAAAACACCTTCCGAGATTTTTTCATATCTGCACGTTTCAGGGTCCCTAGATGACCAAAAACATTTTCTCAGTTTCGCTTTGTCTATATGTTGGCGGTATAGCTTGAAAAGCTATTGGAAGAAGACGAAATAGATGTCTACCTCGCTAGAAACCGAATACACTTTCGGTCAAATATATACAGGGTGAACACCATAAAAAATAAAATTCTGTCTACTTTTGCTTTAACTCGGGAACAAATGAAAGTAATAATTTGTACATAACTCAGGTTTTTACACTTGACGAAAATAGGACCCAAAGGATACAAGGTGAACATCGTAAAAACTACAGAAATACAGAATACGCAGGCTCAGGCTAGTCGTTCAAACGCCGGACTAATAATCGGTTCCCGGAGAAGGTAAATTGTCACATATAATCTCATAAGAGCATTAATTCTTTCCGGACATTTTTTTGAGTGCGTTCCAACAATGTCGTATTAATTTTCCCGAGCGGGACGCGAGGGCAAATTAGGACGTTGTTGGAATGCACGAAAAATGATTTCCGGGTATGAATTAATGCTCGAATGTAGATTCGGTAAGAAAATCGTAACGACACAAACCCTCACAGTTAGGTTGGTCTACCTACAAAAAATTTCCAAGAAATTTTGTTGTTATCTTGGTTATGGCAAGTGAACTAATTTTTATATTGTTCATTAATGAGTGTCTTACGATTTTCAGTAGAAATATAACAAGTGCTTAAAATATTTCCATAGGGAAATTTTTTAAGCACGCGTTATATTTTGATAGAGAATATCACGAATGAAAAAACACAGTAGAGAAAACATTTTTATTAAAAAAATTACTAAACTAATATCTAAGTACTAATAGTTTACGGTTTTTTGTGATGACAGTGACATAAGTGGAAATTTTCACATATAATCTCATAAGAGCATCAATTCTTTCCGGAAATTTTTTTGAGTGCGGTCCAACAACGTCGTATTAATTTGCCCGAGCGGGACGCGAGGGCAAATTAGGACGTTGTTGGAATGCACGAAAATAATTTCCGGATATGAATTAATGCTCGAATGCAGATTCGGTAAGAAAATCGTAACGCCACAAACCCTCACAGTTAGGTTGGTCTACCAAGAAATTTTGTTGTTATCTTGGTTATGGCAAGTGAACTAATTTTTATATTGTTCATTAATGAGTGTCTTACGATTTTCAGTAGAAATATAACAAGTGCTTGAAATATTTCCATAGGGAAATTTTTTAAGCACGCGTTATATTTTGATAGAGAATATCACGAATGAAAAAACACAGTAGAGAAAACATTTTTATTAAAAAAATTACTAAACTAATATCTAAGTACTAATAGTTTACGGTTTTTTGTGATGACAGTGACATAAGTGAAAAATTTTCACATATAATCTCATAAGAGCATCAATTCTTTCCGGAAATTTTTTTGAGTGCGGTCCAACAACGTCGTATTAATTTGCCCGAGCGGGACGCGAGGGCAAATTAGGACGTTGTTGGAATCCACGAAAATAATTTCCGGATATGAATTCATGCTCGAATGCAGATTCGGTAAGAAAATCGTAACGCCACAAACCCTCACAGTTAGGTTGGTCTACCTACAAAAAATTTCCAAGAAATTTTTTTATTGTCTTGGTACGGCTCGTGAACTAATTTTTCTATTGGTCATCAATGAGTGTCGTACGATTTTCCGGTAAATTTCCGATTATCAATTTTCGCCATTACCATGGAAAATTTCCAACTAAATTTGCATAAGGGATATTCTCTTCCAAATGATGTAAGTTGTAAAATTCATAGGCAAATTGTCTCCCGTGAAAATATACCCTATCAAATGACATCCACGAATGTTGGTAATATTTATTTGCCTTTGCCGTACGGGCCTCGGCAACTAAATCCACATTCGTGATAAAAAGCGAAACTTCAGTGCCTTGGTATACAAACTACTATTAATAGCCAAGCAGAATTTGGAAAAATCATGATCGGAGTTGAATCTATCCGTTTGTACCACTATAAATATTCCTACCCTCTTTGCAATTGTATGTGGTTTCCGTTGTTCTGACGAAAACATTGCAAGTAATATTTAGTAAAAGGTGTAAGGAGTTATTAGTGGTTGATGGATTTTAATTTGCTTTCCAAAAATTTGTAGCTGAGAAAATTGCAAGTCCGGGGCTGTGCAGACAAAAACTTTTAGTAGTAACTTAAAACGCAAAGCAGTGGAAGATCTTAGTGAACGGTCTATGAAGATAATTAATCGTGAACTAAGAAAAGATGATGCTATAAATACTCTTTATGTATGTAAACGGTTTTATGTTATAACAATATTTATTATTCTTTGGCTATTACGTCTGACTTTTACTGTACTTTAGTTTATTTTCAATCAATTCTCTTTTAAAATGAATTTAAGTAACACATTTACCCGTTTATAAATTATGAATTATCAATATTATTAAATATCTCTAGCTCCGATAGAAAACATTTACACTTAACTGAAAACACAGATCGAATTCGCACATACTCAAGACTGCTTTTATTCCTGAAAATTAATTTTTTAATTCCGTGACAACTTGTACGTCTGTCAATGTCACTTTAAATTATGCAAGTGCAAAATCAATTACAAATA
Organism: Agriotes lineatus; assembly: GCA_940337035.1. Classification (NCBI taxonomy): domain Eukaryota; kingdom Metazoa; phylum Arthropoda; class Insecta; order Coleoptera; family Elateridae; genus Agriotes; species Agriotes lineatus. The sequence continues at coordinate 18,901 of CALNHX010012424.1, forward strand.
CCTTTTCGTTACATTACTTGTCATTCAACAAATATTAAATAGTAAGTACTCCCCTTTTTAAAATTACCTCACTTCACTCCTTCTATATTTTTCTTTCAGTTTTTACATAAATACCGGTAGCCTGTCACCTGTCCATGGACCTCGATAATCTCCTTTACCAAGCCAAATGCATCCGGTAGTCTCACATGCAGCTCCCAACGTCCAGAAAAATCCCAGTACAAACTCAACCAAACACCAGGTACCAAAAAAACTTGCCAGCCAACACCACAAGGCGCCTACCAATTTTCTCCAACAGAACTGCCAACAACTGATCAGCAGCAAATGCCTTCCAGGTCTTCCTTTTAAAATTTCCAAGCTACCGACAACCTAGTATCACGAACCTCGACTAGATGCAAGTTACAAGATGTCACTTCAGTAATAAACTTGGCGAATTACAACTCCAGCAGATTCTATCCACCACAAGACCCTCAGTCAGCTAACAAACTCGATGTAAACCACTTCCAGTAATACCAATCCCTGCTATACAATTCATATGAAGTAATTGATTGACAATAAACTTAGTTCTGCATCCAATTCCAGAAATTGCTTTTGTAGATTATAACTGTATTACATATGGCACTCGCACCACATTCGTTCTTCTCTTTACCATATCCACACCTTCAAATCTTTTAAAATTATATTTTTAATTCTCTTCTCGGAAATTTTATTTTAATTCGCAACCCCTACATTCCAAACAGATTAGAAACTTTTTATAAAGGGTTTATTTTAGAAAATTTAGCCGCTTACAAAGGTATTACATTCTTTTTGTCCAAAATTATTTTACATACTAATAATTATTATTATCTCCTTAGTGATATTGTTTTGCATATATATTAAAGTCCAACACTCTGTATAATCTGTATCATATTTATTTAACACCCACTATTTTTAATGATATTTCTCGAATAGGTATTTGTTATTAATCATCCACTTTATTTCAGTTAATAATTAAATTATGTTAGAATCTTACTGTTTCTTATATAGCATCATTCAATTGACTTTAATTTTATTTCATTTCTTGACCAAATACATATTAATAGTTTTGATATCCTTCTAATACTTAAATGCATCTTTGTTATTTAATTCTGTACTCTTTTAACTTTTTTTAATCTGATATCAAACCCTTACACTAAAAAACCGTTACAGTATATTGAAGAAAATGCCTTGTTTCCTCCGCACGTATGGGCAGAGAGCTCGTCATCCCTTGAAAGGACCACTAACGCCTGTGAGTCGTTCCATGCGAAAAAAAATTCATGTCTTTTATATACCTCACCCTAGCACAATAACGTTTATTAATGTGCTGTTAGATTTTTAAAGTTAATTTTTCCATATCTCAGTGGTAAGCATTCTGGCTACTAATCTAAGGGCCGAGAGTTCGATCCCCGATCCCGGTAAAGTTTTTAAAAATAAAAAATGCGGATGAAAACCTCTACAGAATGCCATCATTCAGAAGTGATGTAAAGCCCTGGATCCCATGTTGGGTATCATGTAAAAGATCCCTTGCTAGGTTTGAAACTCCTGAGTCTAGGCAAAATTCTAAGTAAGACTACGATGCCTGGTACTCTGCATGCCTAGATCTTGTCCACGGGGTTGGCAAAAAGGGCTTATGAAGGCCTACTTGCTAGACATGAGTCTCCCCATAAATACTACTACTACTACTAATTCTTCCATCAAACAACGAGGTGTATATATACTGAAAATTATTTAGAATAAAAAACTATTTAGTAAGAAACAATTATTGGCCAGGAAATTGAAGAATTGCAGAGCAACAGACTTACCACGTTTGGATTTGTAAAACCTGTTTCCTCTAAGATTAAATTGGCAAAAAGGGATTCATCCTTTTTCTTAATGATATGAAAACTTTTTTACCGCTTCGATGTATATATTTTTTATTGTATAAAAAGTTATTTCATAGTTTGTGTGTATAATTTATTGAAATTAAAATAAGAACTATATTGATACATATATTGTTAAGCAACAAATTCCTGGTTTTATTTAATTTTTTACTATAGTATAATTAGTGTTAGTGTAAAAAATTAAATTATAAAATTATGGAATGAAACCTAAGAACACCCTCATTATGGTAAATGCCTGATTAAAGCTAAGTTCTATCGATCTCGTACGAGATAACCTAATTGCCTGGGAGACAATTTACCTGTCACCTTTTTCCCAGTTTGACCGCTGGGAGACAATTGAACTATGTCTTCGAATCGAGGAGTAGAAGCGCAAGTTCGAATCCCACGACCGGCAATGTTTTTTTTTATTAGAAAATTGATGTATTGCGCATTAATAAGTGCTTTCCTTTACCGTTTCGGCATTATCAGCAACGTTAAGATATGGTTACCTATTGAGTACATAATTTGGAACGCTCTTGCTTTACAGATCTTTTTCTACTTATTTTATAAAATGATAAAATTTCATCGCTTCTCCTGTTTCTAACAAGAAAAAACATCGTCAAACTTGATACACTAATGAATTAATGGCGCAAACGCTGATACGATAATTTTTGCTGATTTTTACAGAAAGTAGACAGTCGTTTAAAATGTTCTAACCTGGTGATAAATAAAATCAGAATTGGAACACTAAACGGCACAACATACTTTATTAAAGTGCTATAGAGCTATAAGCTAGGCAGCTTGTTCAATCCAGGTAATCTGGGTTGCGCTTCCCACGAGATTTTTGGCTTGTGTAGACTCGTCCACTCTTGATATGTGACTTGGTGAGTCCATTTTCCGATCCTCTATATGTTGCAATCCGGCCGTATGTCTTCACTTCTAATATGATCTCGTAACGATTTATTTGTTATTTTTCAAAATGTTTTCATTTCTACAGTTGCCAACATTTTCTGCGTGTTGGTGTTATCGGCACATATTTCTGAAACGTATGTAAATACTGGTAAGTACTGGTATTACGAATTTATATATAACTTTCAAATCGGTTCTAAGGCACTTGTTTGTTTGTAATGGACAGTCTAGGCATTCCTAGGTGTACGAGGTACCTTAGACACCAACTGTCATATGGTTGAAGTCCTACTACGAATTTTGCCGGGGCTAAAAAATTCCAACTCTAGAAAGGGATCGCTACACATCGTACATCACTTCCGAATGATGGCCCATTCTGTAGAGGTTTTCATCCGCATTTTTTTTTATTTTTAAAAATCTTACCGGGACCTTAAATCAGTAGCTAGAATGCTTAACTACTGAGAGCAACGGAGCCCGGCTAAGGCATTTATTTGGCCAGATACAATCATTTAAGCTTGTTTCAACATCTTGCCACTCGTTATCTGTAGAATTGTGCACCTATTTGATTATTTACCCTGTTGTCAGCGTTGGAAAGAATAACTTTTTTTTTCAGAAATTTTTTGCCCACCGGATTTGTCGGGTTTTTTGGGTTTTAGATAAATTTAGTTTTTTTGCATTTAAGTATCCTATGCTAAAATCTGAATGAAGATTAATTTTTATTTTTAAGTAAAAGGTATAAATGTAAATCATGTAAATGGGGTTATATGTATACTTTAAAGTAAGTATATCAAATTATGTTCTACAGTAAGGGGTTTCCACTGTCAATTGATTCTGAGCGACATCCTTCAATGGGTTCCCTCATTCCACGATTTGCTAGTTTAGAAAATTAGATGTGGTCATCACACAAGTTTCTTTTACTACTTGTAAAAATTTAATTTTGTGACTTTCTAAACCTATACTTCCTTAAAAAACTTTTGATAAAAGCTATAGTTAATTACGTAATATTAAAACAGTTTGTAGTAGTTATTTAACAAACAAGCGTATTAATGAGAGCGATTAATACCAGGGATGTCGTACCCGGTCTAAAATCAAACCAGGGTACCCGAAAACAGTACCCGGGTACTATCGGGTACCCGAAATATTTACAAATATTTATAACAAAAATGTTAGCGTAGATCGGAACATTTGAGGTAGACCATTTCATTCTTTACGCCGCGAGTTTTAAACTGAACTAAATTGAAATAGTACCTACTCCACAATTCAAACTGCAAGTCGTCTGTTATTTGTAAATATTTTCAAACGTCCAAGTACTATCTAATTCAAGTACGAGACTTTTTATTAGAAATTCTTAGCAGCATCTAAATCACACAGAGGATGTTTATGTTACTTCATTCCATACTAACGCGATTTAATGGTACTATTGACGGGTTGAATATTTCCGTGAAGCGGATTTATTATATGAAACATGAAACGTTATGTGATATGGGATGGGGTGATTCTTATTACTACTGCATGGTTATGTTTTTCTAGAGCTTATTCCTATTGTTTTTAAGTTTACTAGTCGGGTACCCGGATCCTGAAAATATACCCGGGTTGACTATTACCCGGGTCGACCCGGGTACCCGGATACCCGCCGACATCCCTAATTAATATACGAGTTGGTTACAATATTTTTTCGTTGGTCGTACCTTACTAAGTTGGAGAAAATTTAATTTTATTGCATGACAAAACTATGACACTTAAAAGTTTTGACATTCATGGTAGCTTTGATTTCCTATACTAAAATCGTTTATTAATAGAAAACGATTTTAGAAAATATAAATTCATACATTACTAAGGGTTATTAATGAACGACTTAGTATGCATTAAGGAAACCCATAAATAATCGTACAACGGAAATAGTTATTTATACAACGAGTAGCTAAAGTTCAAAAAGAAGCATGAGATACGAGTTTTATACATAATTTTTTCGATTACCACATATCTATGCTAAAAGGCATTACAAAGCGTCAACGTTATTTCACATTGAATACTTATTAAAAATCATGTTAGGTATGTTTTCATTGTTTTAAATTAAAAACTCACCAAATGTAATAAATAGTTTTGACGGAAGCGTGCAATAAAGAGACAGCAGTGTGCAATATAGATATTTATGCATTAAGGGAGATATGAATATATTTTTCCCTGAGGTTGATATGTGTTACAGACCGAGGGCCTCTGGCGAGTCAACCGATGGTAAAGAACATGAATATCTCCCGTGGTGCATACAATATTTTATCTACTAGCATATTCGTTAAATGACATTTAAAATTTGAATGTGTAAGTAACATCAAGGATTGCCTATTTGTATGGTTGCTAAGACGTTAATTGTAGTTGCATTGTTACCATGAGTTTGAGGGAGAAATAATTTGACAAGTCCCTTGGGAGTTATGAGTAGCTTTTCGTATTTTATTTCTATGACGAAAATGTACAATATGATGTTGCTAGTAGATAAAAATTTGTATTGTATATAATTTGACAAGTCCCTTGGGAGTTCTGAGTAGCTTTTCGTATTTTATTTCTATGACGAAAATGTACAATATCATGTTGCTAGTAGATAAAAATTTGTATTGTATAGTATGCAATAAGAACCTCCTTTAGGAAATGGTAGTCGAAATAGTTATTTAACCAACAAGTGTGTTAATGAAGGCCATTAATAATCGAAACTGTTTAAAGCACGAACGAGCGATAGCGAGTGAGTGCCTTTAATAGTTAAGATTATTAATCGCCCATTAACAAACGAGTTGATTACAAAATTTTTTCGTTGACCGCAAAATCTTTTTTTGTGGCGAAAAATTTGATTAATACAACTAACCTCCATGCAAAATATCATCAAAACGTCAAAATCACAAAAACAGTTAATTAATGAAAAAGGGTGTATTAATCAAAAACAGTGTATTAATAGATCTATTAATCCATCCTTTTTTAAAAAACAGTTAATTAATGAAAAAGAGTGTATTAATCAAAAACGGTGTGTTAATGACGTCTATTAATCCATCCTTTTTTAGGAAAAATAATTCATTAATATTGACATTAACAAGCGGTCAACGAAAAACAAAATTAATCACATTATTATTGTGAAAATCTAATTATGCGTCTTACAATAAACTTTTTTAATAAAAGTTATAGATGTATGTAATATAAAATAAAGTTTTAATAGTATATTACATACCAATGTGGAATGCGTTTCATTACTGTCGAGAGATTAAGTAGGTAACCGAGATGCGAAGCATCGAGGTTCACTTTATCTCAAGACAGGAATAAAACTTTTCACCGTTGTATAAACAATATTTTATTCAAACCACTTTATTTTAAACAGTAATAGTAATGGATTTGACAGTTTTTCAAAACTGACATTAAGCTAATAATACATTGCCAATAAAATCCGTTTCCGGGAAATGACTAGCTCATTTTCCAAATTTTTAAAAGGCAGTAGTGATCTAATTTCATATATGATTGTGAATAAAAAATATATATATTCCTATTATTGATTTTTGTGTTTCAAAGAAATCTTTCTAAAAGTGTAATATTACAATTTTTCCAAAAACTATACTTTCTACAAAACAGCTGTTCAAAAGAAA